>APFE031094437.1:0-69780 GCA_000404065.3 Pinus taeda | reverse complement strand
TCCCTAAAGGTTCACTAATGGTTCTGTTAAAAGCTTTCAGATTCTGCGTAATAGGCACAAGCTGAGGGGAACCCAAATATTTCCAAGCAGTTGAGGATAAAATACTAACAGAAGCACCTTCATCTACATGTGTGCGATGCATGTCCCTACCACCAACCTTGACAATGATTTGGAAAGGGATGGAGGAAGGAAGATGAGGTTCTGTCAATCTATTCCAATCAAAGGAAAAGACCTCAGTACTTGGAGGGGGTTCTGTAGAAATAAGTGAAATGCCCCCCGGCGTAGAGGAATATGATGTAACAAAAAGAACCTGAGCGGTATGAAGTTCACTCTCTAAAGGGAGAGTGGTATCGATCGAATGTGAAATTGAATCGACCACTTGATCAACTAATGGATCATCAACCTGAGTGATGAGTTTCACTCTTCAATGGAAAAGTGGGATCGACCGTACTTGAAATTAGATCAATCACTTCGTCAGTTGACGGTAGATTGGGTAAAAGTTTACGGTAACCAGTTGGAAATTCTTGCTGTGAAACAGTAAGGTTTTCCAACAATTTTGAGGCTTCATCCATGTGAGGGAAAATGTGAGTTTGATGACTCCCTTTGCATAACTTACAAGGAAACCTAACCTTACCCTTTTTCCCAGGAACCTAACTGTCAATGGTTGATGGATCAATGGACAGTTGATGAGATTTTTCTGACCATACTTCTAAGACCTTTGGAATACCAAGACAATCGATAAGGAAGTGGTCACCCTTACAAAGCCTGCAAGGGTATTTTGGTTTATGATGCATGTTGGAGGTTTCCTCAACACAACTAACACTTACAACCATGGTTGGTTGGTTGACATCTTTCTTATCTTGCTTCTTCTTCTTCTTCTTCTTCTTCTTCTTCCCTTTCTTCTTCTTCTTAGCCACCTGGTTACTAGCGTTAAGGCTTTTACCAAGCGAAGAGGAAGAAATGGAGGAAGAAAAATTAGGCGAAGAAGGTAAAGGGTCAACAGAAGGTTGGTGATGTTGAGATGGTGAACTCTGTTGAGGTGAAGCATTCGGTTGAGGTGGAACAATTAGAGTATTTGGGGCCAACGAAGTTGAAAATAACCATATCGGTAAACCTATTGTAAATCCAGGTAATGACAAAGTAGCCATATAAGGAGGACCAACATTTCCAAAGAAAGGAAAAGTACTAGGATCCTCGTTAAGAGGGGTTCCTTGGTCGGTAAATTCCGGAACAGTTGCCATTATATTCAACTTTAGTGAATTTTATTAACAATTTAAAACTAAAATTAACAATTTACAATTCACACCTAACAATTAAAATTCACAAATCACATCTATGGTCTCTAAAAGTAAAAAACAAACAAATTAACATGCGCTATCAAATATAGGAGTCAAACCACACACAAACAGTAACTTTCCGTACCGAAGACACTAGTTGGTGATGAAATCCAATGTTGTAGAATTCAATACAGAAATGGCGGTTGGAACAGTTACCCCGACAACCTGCTTAATGAATAGACTGGACCAAGTTCCTCCACTTTAACCGTCTGGAGTGAAGTGAACCCCCCAGAAAATCCAAGTGAGTCTAGCCGACGTCTGCTCCAGGTACAGTGGGATCTTCCCACCACCGTCACCTTGGGTAGAATCCTAAGATAATGGCCACTAAGGTTACCAACAGCAACAAATACACTTGGGGGAACAGTCTACGCTCCGACAGCACGGAAGGGCAGAGTATCAAGCTCAATCCCCTTACCGGCTCCTTGACAATGGTTTATCCAAGGTTTACCGATAAGTGATCCCAGGCTCCTCGACAATGGTTAATCCGAGGTTTACCGTTTGTAATACGTGCGTGTCTGGCGTCGTTCCCAACGAGGGAGGATTGATCCCCTCACTGGTTCGGACACGAGCTCGTGTTTCTCCTTTAAGAGGAGCTTTCCCAGAGTATAAATGCAAAAGTTGGATTTATCCTACCACAAGATAAGCTACTTGTTTGGTTTCGCTGTCTTGGAGAGTTAATTACTCTCCTAATCCAAGACACTAGCCTGATCTATATTGGTGCTTCAGAGCCCTAGAAATGTAAAAATTACTAGATGAATTTTAATTAAGCGCTGTGTTATTAAGGTTGTTATTACGCAAATGGGTAAATGGATATGAAACCAATGGTGTTATGACCCGACTCAACTGAATGCAATCGAATATGACAATGTAATCTTTTCAATTCGATGAATCCTAACTAAAGTAAGGATAGAGTTTCCATCACTTCCAACAATGCAAAAAATTGATCACTAAGAGAAAATATAACAAATTCTCTAATGCACTAATTTCGTCAAGAAAAACTAATGCATATCAATTCCAAAACCTTTTTTTATTTTTTATTTTTGTGTAAATTGAAATCAAGGAAAATCGATCTAAATCTACGAATGATTTTTTCAGAATGTAAACTATGCAATTGTAATCTACGCACAATTCACTTGAAAAGTATGCAAATGTAATCTATGCACATTTTTCATTCATATTCCAAAAAGGAGAATTCTAATTATGCAAATGTGATCTATGCAAGAGAATTCTCAAACACAAGATGACTCTAACGTAATCTAAGAACCAATCAAGTGCAAGTCAAGAAAATTGGGTGAGAGTTCCAAAGATCAAAAAAAAAAAAAAAAAACACTCAAAGGCGATTAACACTCATACACAATTTAGCCCCCCCGGCGAATGAGGGGGAAATTTTTTGCAAAAACAAAAGAAAAAAGATGCAAAATTGTGAAAGGACTGAGACAAAACTCCAAGTAATGACCAAAGGAAAATCAAATTAAGAATTTCTCAAAAAAGAGACCCAAAACACCCAATTGATAAAAGCTTAAAACAAGAATTCCAATGGAATTAACCTAAGAAAAGTTCCTGACAAGTCACGTACAGATCTGGGTAGAGGCTAAAAACACATAAACAAATCCTAAGCTGATTGAAAGAGAAAATCTTAAGTTTTTCAAAATATTGACAGGGTTCATAGGCCCGCAGTTCACACAGGTGCGGTACCGCTCTGTGTGAAAAGAAAAAGTATGGATAAGTCCACACTGTGTTGCAAGCCGAGGGTGCGTTCCTCTCCTAAAGTTATGAAAAACAAAAAATAATCCTAGATCTACTAAATCCACCCAATTCTACACACAACAAGCCAAAAACAAAAACAAAAACACAGTTTCTCAGGTCAAAGTAAAAACAAGGAAAAAATCAAGTCCCCAGTGGGGTCGCCATTTTGTCACACAGAATGAGTCGATTTTGCGGACAAGCTCGACCTCCCTAGTATCTAAAGATATCTAGTGACAAGGAAGCCAATAAAAAACTATCTTTCTCTAAATATGCAATTAAAAACAAAGGCAAACAAGTGTTTTAGGCCTATCTTGGGTCCAATGCAAGTTTTTGGAAGCCTCGCTCCTTTGATCCAAATCAGCTCCCTTGTAGCAAGTCTGCAAACACAAACAAGCAAATAAATTAAATAGCACCTGAAAAGCCAATGTCATAAAGCATATCCATCATAATGATCAAGGAATTTATGAAACAAACCACATAAGACAATTTGTTGAGAAAAATGAATCTGATTGTATTAATTCAAATCAAAGAAGAACTTAACAACCTGTGCCTTGATGTTGTACAAGCTCCTCCCAGGGTCCAGCAAGAAGTCTCCTCTACTTTGACAAGTTTCACTCACTTCCCAATGAAGCCAAAAGATATGTGATCTCTCCTCTCAAGCTTAACTAGGAAGTCTTAATTCCACCAGCATTTACCCTTAAAAATGTTTAGCTTCTAACCTCCCTAGCAACCAGCCCAATGCCTTAATTTATAGTGCAATGGAGGGAAGTTACTAGGTCCTCCTTCGAAGGGATAGCTCCTCTCATCAAGGGATTAACTCCTTCTATTTTGGGATGCATGAACCACCTTGGAGCGAACAATCCATGTCAAAATTCCTTCTAGAATTATTAGAATTAACCCAAAGTGAGTTTTTTAGAATAAACTTGCACCTTTTTTACTTTCACAGGGGTCCGCACCCACCCCTTTATAGACGGAGCGGGCAGATCCGCAGGTAACATAAACAAAGGGTGCGGGACCGCAGGTAACAGTGAGAGAAAGTGCGGAAGCAAAGATTTATTGATTTTTAATGTCTTTCTCTCATTTTCAAAGCTTGACATGAAGAGCTAAGGTCTGAGACTTACTTAGGAGGACAGTATAAGTGATGATAGACCCATAATGACTGCAAATAGTCATGGTGACGATATTTTTGTGTAACAAGCAGGAAGGGATTCCAACCACAGGTCGATTCTACTAGAAGTGGCCCTTACGTTGGGAAAGCCCTGTACCCATTCAAGATAAACCATAAGTGGATTAAAGATTAATATTTCATTCAAACATTGAAGAATTCTCGGGACCCCTTTAATAATTTTCTTAATGAATATGCAACCATTCAGTTTCACTTGAATCTAAGAAAGGATAAACAATTGTCCATTCAATAAGCAAAGGAAAAATAAGAAAATGATGAACAATTCCTTTGGAAAGTAGAGGGGCCATAACCTCCAAACTGTCTATGGAGGGTTTTAGATACCTAATATATTCACAATAGAAGAAATTTTCTTATGGAAAAAAGAAAAGGAATGGAACCTACAAGGCAAGGTGATATGGATTGAGGTTGAGGATGACAACATAAAATTCTTCCCCTTTTTTGCAAGTTGTAGGAAAAACGTGCGAAAAACATCAACTTAGTCTAGAAAATAGATAGAGGGGATGGTTCATGGGCTGAAATTCTTAATGACATTTCCTTGAAATGGGTCACACGCTTCCAAAATGTTTTTAAAGAGGATGAATGAACCACTATAGATGTCATTCTTCAACTTTCCAATTTCCTCCCCAAATTTGCAGAGTTGGGAAGACAATCAATACCTCATGGTAGAGGTGGGAAAAGAGGAACTACTCATAACCCTTCAAAACTTTTAGAAAGAAAAGATTCCTCGACTAGATGGGTCACCCATAAAATTTCTCCTCAATCCTTATGAGTTCATTGAGGAGGACCTTTAGATGATAGTGGAAAAAAAATGATTTTATAGGGAAGTCTTCGTTTCCTTCAACACCATTTTAATTGCACTTATCCCAAAGACGGAAAACCCATTCAAATTTGAAATTTTTCACCCATTATCACTCTATAATAGTATATATTATATCATCTCGAAAATTTATAGTACATACATTAAAAGAAGCTCTCTCAAAACTAATTTCTTCAAAGTGGTTTGACTTCCTTCAATGACACCAAATTCATGAGATAACTGGTGTTGCTTAGGAAGGCCTTAATTCTATCAAAATAAAAAACTTGAAGGCTATGATAGCCGAAGTAGAAATTTTCAAGGCCTTTGATAGAGTTAGATGACACTCCCTTCAACTCATACTCATTCATTTGGATTTCCACTTACACTTTATGTCTTGGATAATGGCATGGACTAGCTTTGTGACTTTTGTAGTTTTAATCGATAGGTCAAATTCACCCTTTTTTGAATCTAAAATAGGAATTTGATAGGGATGTCCAATATACCCTCACTCTTCCTCCCTGTGATAAAAGGATTAATGTTGGAGGCTTATCCAAGGAAAATATATTTCGAGATAAACACCAAAATATAATTATAATTGCCCCCTTTTCATAGAATGCTAGATTTAATCCCCAAATAAAAGAGTATAGAATTGTTTTATCATTTAGAAAGCCACTATCGACACTTTACCCTTGATCAAGTATTCACTAATTTGGAGGGTTGGAAAGGAGGACAAGATCTAGCTTGGCCTTCACCTTGGGTTGGAAGCAAAGATAAGCATGGATTTCCTTCCCCCTCATAAATGACCTCAAATCAAAAGGTTTATACACTCTTGATCATATCACAAGATGTGAAAAGATAAACTCCAAAAACAACATAGACTTTCCTAGAGAGATTTTGATCTCAATGAGGAACATGCTAAGATCTATAACTCCTACACAGACTATCTTAGATATTGTAGTGTCTTCATCATTGAAGAGGAGGATGAAATCCTTTGGTATGCAACCCCCTTGGGGGGGGGGGGGGGGGTATGGACCCATACTTGAATATAAATCTTTGGCCATTGAGGCTTTAACGAGCTACCACTTTGATAGTGGAAAACTCTCTAAAGATACAAACATCCTACAAAAACTAAAATTTTTATGTTTATTTTTCTAAACAACATATCCGTAACCTAGGCTCTACTACAAAAAAGAAGCTACAAGGACCTTGGAAAATGCAAGTTATGTGAATTGTATTTGGAAACAAACAATAACATCATCCTTTCCTACCTCTTCAAAAAGTATGTCTAGAATCGAATCGAAGGACTTACTAGATTGAAATCCAAATGGAAAGGGGACTCAATTGAAGTAGTGTCAAGGAATTGGCATAAATGTAAGGAAATGAAAGCATACAAATCCTTTCCTCTCGGATTGGCTATGGGAATGTGTTTAGTAAGAAATGCAAATTTGTCTAAGAATAAGGAAATTATAGCTTTCAAATGCAGTTCACAAAGTCTCGATATTTTAATCACCTTTCTCCATTTCTCCTCCTTCTATCATTGTGCTCCTAGCTTTGATATAAAAATTAGTAGTCAAATTGTTGACTTTTTAAGTGCAATAGATTCAAGCACAATATTTATGAAACACTGATAATTACTTCAAATGATACAAATCTTCTTTTAACAATTCTAGTTTATCATTAAGCAATTACACTTCGAAAATTCAACCATAAAACTGTAAGGATAGTAGAGATCACAATAAACAAAGATAACATGAGGTTTACCGAGGGAAATGTATAATTTCCTGTAGATTCACAAGCTCGTGCAATCTACTAATGCACGGGACAAGAATCTACTTCTACTTTCAACCAGCTGAAGCCAATAGATCGATGAAAACAATATGAACAAGAAGAAGATAAATCAATGGTGCATAACACAAGATGTATATGGGAAAGAACACTGCTCAAAACCCCATTATCTGTATTGCATATATCAGAAATATGAGTGAAGATACTTGCTTGTTCTCATTAGAACAATTCCGCACAAGTATGCTCAACTCTCTCAGCTCACAAGCTAGTTCAAGCCAAATCCTTAGCCTATTCAGCATCTCTCCAAGCTCCTAATCTCTTGTGTAATTCCTAGGATGAATAGCCCATATTTAAAGGGAATTCATGCTTCCAAAACTGTGCAATCCAAACATAGGATCAATCCCTGATGCATGCATGATATTTACATTCCATAAATAATACCGCTAATAGTACACTATCCCTGCACTCTAGTCTCAATTGGGTCTTTCTCTGAATTGACATGCATGAGTTTATAAGGAGGGAATCTTCACTTAATTAGAGTAGCACTAGTGGAAGCACTGGTGCACCAACTGACTATTAACTCTCTATTAGTTCCAAAAACAATTTAGAACTAATTTAACTTAACTTAAGTCAGTAAACTGAGTGATCTAATTTCCAACTCAATTTAAACTCATACTAGACCCTAAAAATTGGGGAGAAAGTATACATGACTTCAGAAAGACTTCCAACTTGAAATTCCTAAGTTAATTAAGTTAATTAAACTTAATTAACAATTTACAAGTTGCTATGAGAATATAATTCGATTTTAATTCTCAGTTTAATTCAAGGACAAATTAAACTGGAATTTCTTGTTTCCATTTCTCAACACTCCCTCTCAATAAGAAAGGGATTATCATCTATCTGATCTTGTCTCTGTGAAACTCGGATTTACAACTTGACAATGCCTTTGTCAAAATGTCAGTGTCTTGCTCCTTCATGGGAATGTACTCTAACAACATAATCCACCTCAATACATAATCTTTAAGATGATGATATAAGATATCAATATGCTTGGACCGATCACGAAAAACTAGATTTTCAGAGAGTTTGATACAACTCTGATTATCGCAATAAATCACATTTGGATCCATCTATTGACCAAAAAAAACTAACTAGGATCTTCCTCGTGTAGATGGCCTCACATGCTTCCTAACTCGAAACCATGTACTCTGCCTCTGCTAAACTGAGTGCAACCGATCTCTGTTTCTTGTTGTACCAAGAAACTGTCGCTGACCCAATACTGAAGATCACTCCTAATGTGCTCTTCTTGTCGGATGGAATCCCTACCCAATATGCATCAGTGAATCCTTGAAGCTTCAATCCCTTTGTCCATCTGTACCATAATCCATACTGAGAAGTGCCCCTGAGGTATCTCAACACATGCTTTTCCGCCTTCCAATATATCTTGGTAGGCCTAACCATCGCTTGAGTAAGGTTTTTAACTGTATAGCACATATCTAGTCATGTGTTCACCAAGTACATGAGTGAACCCACAAGCTGCATGTAAACAATAGCTTCCACTACTTTCCCTGAAGTAGCATCCTCCTTCCTCAAGTTACCCGCTAGAGGAGGTCTCCATGGGTTTGCTGCTCTCCATGTGGAATCTCCTGAGTATCTCATTGGCATACTTTCCTTGAGACACAAACAAATCCCCATCTCCCTGCCATACCTCCATGCCAAGAAAGTAATGCATGAGCCCCATGATCTTCATCTCAAACTCTCTTGCAAGGTCTCCTTGCAAGACTTGATCAACTGATCATCATCTGTCAATATGAGATCATCAACATAAAGTACAATGATCAACAATTTACTTTCCACCACTATGTGGTACAGGTTCACATTCGCTTCACTCTTCATGAAGCCCAACCTGGTGAAGTACTTATCTATCCTGATGTACCAAGCACGGGGTGCTTGCTTAAGCCCATACAACACTCTCTTGAGCCGACACACATGCGACTCATGGTCAAAGGTTTCAAAACCTTCAGGCTGCTATATGCACATCTCTTCCTCAATCATGCCATTAAGGAAGGTTGTCTTTACATCCATATGATGTATCTTCCAACCCATCTATGTTGATAGTGCCAATATAGATCTGATTCACGAGTACCTTGCAACATGAGCAAAGGTCTCATCATGGTCAATCTTCTCTACCCGTGAAAAGCCAAGGGCCACAAATCTAGCCTTATGCTTCTCCACACTACCATCTGCAACTTGTTATATCTTGTAAATCCAACGGGACCTCACCACTGACTTGTCCTCCAGTCTTGGGACCACATCCCAAACACTGTTACGAAGTATGGAGTCATACTCCTCCACCATGACATCAACCCAAACCGACTGCTGCACTGCTTCCTTAAATGAAGATGGATCTATTACAACACATTTTCCCATAAGATCCACGTATCCAGTGTACCTCTCAGGTGACCTCCTCTGCCTGCGCTAAGAAGTGGGTGCTCCTACATTCTCCCATGCATCATCCAACAATTTGTCATCCTCTCTAGTGCACTTTTCTCTCTCTCTAGAAGACTTTGCCTAAGTGGATATCTCCACTCTTGGATCCTCTGCATGTGGCTGCTCCACATAAATCTTAGGTTCCTCAACCTTAGGAGCTAAAATCTCCTCATCCTCATGTATTTGAAGCTCCCTCTCAAGGGAAACTTGCATAGCCTTATCCTCATCGAATCTGACATCCCTACGAGCCACTATTGTCCTGTTAGTGAGCAAGTACACTCGATAGTTTTGAGGTGTATTAGTGTACCCCACAAATATCCCCAACTTTATTGTCAGCTCAAGATTTTTTTGTGCATCTTTGGTCACATGGAAATATACCGATCACCCAAAAATCCTGAAGTGACCAACATCTGTCCTCTTACTGGAATAAGCCTCCTCTGGTGTCTTCATCTCAAGTATCTGATGTGGGCTATGGTTCTGAACATAAATTGTTGTATTACATGCCTCAGCCCACAAGTGTAGTGGTAGGCCACGATCATGAAACATATCCCTTGTTGCCCCTACTATGCTTTTGTTCTTCCTCTCGACCACCCCATTCTGTTGAGGGTTATGGGGTGTTGTCAACTCCCATTTAATCCATTTCGCTGCATATAAGTTCTTAAAATCGTTTGAGACATACTCATCACCATTATCACTCCATAGATATTTAACCTTGTTTCTCGACTCTTTCTCCACCAATGCTTTAAACTCACAAAATTTTGTGAAAGTTTGATCCTTTTTCTGCATGAAAAATATCCGGCATTTCTTAGAATAGTCATAAACAAATATAACATAACACCTGTGTTTTGTCATGGATGCTATCGACAATGGTCCACACACATCTGAATGGACTTGCTCTAGAATAACCTCTGCTCGACAATCTCTGTCGTGAAAGGAAGACTTGGTTTATTTTTCCCAAAGTACACCCCTTTCATGTATCAACTTACTCAAGTGTACCTTTGGGAAGACTGGTAGAGATCTATTGCAATATCTTCAAAGCCGCATGATGCAAGTGGCCCAATCGCCTCTGCCACAACTTGCCAACTTCTTGGCTCTGCACTCTTTCTGCTTTTGTGCTCAAAGAAGCACACTCCTCTACCTACAACTTATAGATATTCTTCACCCGAATCACTATCTGCTTTGCTTGACCTGTGGTTATGTGTTAAAGGAACGCCTTTCCTTTCAAGAAGATCACATCATAGCCTCTATCCTCAAGCATGGAAACAAATACCAAGTTCTTCTTCAACCCGTGAACATACATAACATTCTTCAAGGTGAGTGGAGCCCCATGCTCCCTTTCAAAAGTAATCATGCCCAATCCAGTAACACTATACTTCTCGTTGTCACCCATCTCAATATGCATCTAGAGATATTTCTCCTCCATGTCACTGAATAACTCTTTGTTGCCAGTCATTTGGAGTGAAGCTCCACTGTCTAAGTATCATACACTTCCCATCATTGATGACATCATGCATGAAATGAGGGAAAAGTCCAATTCAAATTGAGAGGCCAAAGCCTCACCTGCCGCTCCTCCCGAGGACTTCTTCTTGGACTTCTTGAGTGGACAATTTGTAGAAAAATGGACTAGCTCATGACAATGAAAGCACTTAACTTTCTTCTTGTCTTTCTTCTTACCTCCATGATAAGAATCTGATTTGGAATGGGAAGCTTTCCCTTTCCCCTTCTTCACCTTAATCGCTAAGGCACAGTTCTCTTCACCATCAGTCTTTGATGAAGAGTCATCCCTGGTGTTCCTCTTGATCTCCTCCTGCATCAAATCCGACCACAATCATTCCCAATCCGGCAACTTCTCCTGACCATTGACAAAGTCATGATAACTATGCCAACTCTTTGGGAGCCCTAGAAGAGAAACACTCACCATATCATCCTTGACAACCATGATTCCAATAGTTCCAAGTTCATCACAACACTAAGTGAACTTGGTTAAGTATTTTGGAATCGTCTCGCCTTTCTCCATTTTGATTTTTCGAAGTTTGTCCTTTAGTGCCAATTTCCTTTGGTCACTGTTGTTCTGATACAAGTCTGTCAATGTTTTCCACATATCATATAGAGTTTCCTTGCCATGGAGACTTGAGATCAAAATATTTCTCCATCTGTAGTATCCAATTTACCGGATCCTTGTCATCAAACTTCCTCATCTCGCTTTTTCTTGATTTTAGGAGCTCGATCTTGAAACGACTGTAACTTTATATTGTCGGATCTTTAAGTTCTAAATTGCGACCTATAGTATCCCTCTGCGTCCTCTCTCCAATGCCACCACTCTGATCGAATTTAGATTCTCCAAGAAAGAGTTATGCACAATCTCCCAAGATGACCTGATTATATACCTTTTCAGAAGAGCGAACTTGTATGAAGTGCCACGTGTCATTGTTTTGACCTTAGGATCTGAAAAATATACATAGGAAACTACTATCCATCCTCTTTCTATAACTTCTTACGAAATTTCAATCTGATGCTCAAAACAAAAGTTATGACTATTTTTCCCAGGTCACCTGTTTGGAATGTAATTCGAGAGTCTACAAAAAGGCCAACTTCCTCAGATCATATCTCCGCAAATATAGTGTAAAAAGATTTGAAATTCGGACCCGAGGCTCAGAATAATTTCAACCCAAATGGGTTTTTGTTTTAACGTCTAAAACTTCACAGTAAAAATTTTATAGTGAAAATGCCACGATGACCTGTTTGGAGCAGCGAAACCCTAGAATCCAAAGCTCTGATACCAAATGTTATGAAACCAACTCACAAAAAGATAGAATAGATAGATGAACGCCTTAGAGATAAGCCTCTTTAAGGGGGAAACCCCTTTTACATTACACAAATGAACAATTCTTCGATGATACAAATGAAAAGACCTCCTTTCTATATATAGGAGTCTAAGGGGTCATAATATAATTAGAGCCGACATAGCAATAATAATGTAAGGGCACAATAATAACAATAATGGGCTTCTATGGGGCACAATAGTAACAATATGGTGACTATATGAGTACAACAATATAATAAGGGGGTTGTAATAATAACAATAAGGGGTTACACTAGTAGTATAGGGGCCTAACAAAGACTCACCATATCATCCTCGACAACCGTGATTCCAATAGTTCCAAGTTCATCACGACACTGAGTGAACTTGGTTAAGTACTTTGGAATCGTCTCGCCTTTCTTTGTTTTGATTTTTTGAAGTTTTTCCTTTAGTGCCAATTTCCTTTGGTCATTACTGTTCTAATACAAGTCCGTCAATGTTTTCCACACAGCATATAGAGTTTCCTTGCCATGGAGACTCGAGACAATGTGGTCTCAAACTCCCTCAAGGATTATCCGCCTCGCCTTTGCCACACACTTCTTCCATTCGACGAAATTCTGTGCATTCGATGCTGCTGGCTTAGGAATTTCTTGATCAATGAATTCCTTCAAGACATTATCCTCTAGCACAACCTCCATTTTGTCCCTCTAGGCTATTAAATTTGAGCTACCTTCTAAGGCATACTCGAGCTGCTAATCGTAGAATGTCATCTTCCGATCCTGAAGTATGTATTGAAAATTCAAATTTACTTGTAACCCAAAAACTCAAAACTTCATAATCTCCTCTAGTATATTTAATTCAGCTCCAATACCATGTAGAATTTCCTGTAGATTCAAAAGGTCATGCAATTTACTAAAGAACATGACAATAATCTACTTCTACTTTCAACCAGCGGAAGCCAATAGATCGATGAAAACAATATGAACAAGGAGTATTGAAGAAGAAGGATTTTTATTTCTCCAGATTAATGGAAGTGCCTGAGGTCTTTGAAAAACCATTGAGAATTTCTTTGAAAGAGGCAGCTTCCTTAATAGTAAGTAAGCCCATTAGCAGGGTGTCATCTACAAATTGTTGATGGGTGGAGGGGGGGAATTGTCATGAAGCTTGAGGCTGATAAGGGAGTTGTTACGATTTGCAGCCTTTAGAGATTGATTGAGACCTTTGGCCATGATAACAAAGAGGAAGGGTGATAGGGGTTCTCCTTGTCTTATGCCTCTGGAGGGGGAGAAAGGCTTGAAGGGGGAGCCATTAAGAAGAATGGAGAAGAAGGCTCCTGAGACAATGGCCATAATCCAATTTATGCAGTCCTGATTGAATCCAAAAGCCTTTAGAACTCCCTTGATGTAGTCCCAATTTATTTTGTCAAAATATTTTGACTTGTCGAGTTGCATCATCATTCCTAGTTTCTTTTTAACTTTTAGTGAGTTAATCAGTTCATGGGAGAGGATTATGTTGTCCATGATTTGTCTACCTTCCACATATCCCGACTGGTTTGAGTATATAAGGAGGGGTAGGACCACCTTCATTATGTTGGAAAGGACCTTAGAGATTATTTTTTAGGTCACATTACATAGGGAAATAGGACAAAACCTATTTGGAGAATCTCCACCTTCTTCTTTGGGAATGAGAGGGAGGAAAGTAGCATTAAGGGCTTTTAGAATAGATTTGTTGACCCTGGAGTCTTCCACCAGAACATGAACCTCCTCTTTTATGAAGGGTTAACAAGATTTATAAAAGTCAATTATGAAACCATCAGGTCCAGGGGCTTTCCCATTGCGCATGGTCATTATGACCTCCTCTACTTCTTGCATCGTTACCTTTCTCAAAAGCATTTTGTTGCGGTCTCGATTGAGGATTGCATGGATGTTGTTGGTAATTTTCCTTATTTCTCTGGCTCTGTCAACCCTGGGCTCTTCTAAAAGATTGTTGAAGTAATCATTTAATTCATTTTTTATATCCTCGTAGTTATGTACGATGCTCCCATTAATGTATTTAAGGCCTAGGATTATGTTGTGTCTCCTATGCTAAATCATGGAACGATGAAAGAAGGATGAATTTCATTCTGCACAATTAAGCAATTGATTCAAGACTTTTGTTGCCATAATTTTTCCTCCTATGTGACTCTTTCTTCTCATTTCTTGTGGAGGCTTAGTTCTTCTTGCTTCATTTGATCATTGATTCCATTGCTAATGATTTTTTTGTTAGAGCATTCTCATTCTCCGTTCTAGATATTTTTTGTCTTTGAATATGTTGTTGAAGACCTCTTTGTTCCAAATTTTAATTTTGTTCTTGATGAGCTTTAATCTTTGTTGAAATTGATACATTTTGGTACTTGATTGGTGCATTAGGCCTTTCCACCATTCCTTCATATTTTCCATAAATTATGGGTGCTCAAGCGAGAAAGATTCAAATCAGAAGGGTTGGTGTTTGAGACCAGAGAAAATTTAAACTTTCAATGAAATCAACCAGCGCTCTGAACCCATTTGGTGGAGGATGCGAGCCTTCCTTTCCTAGGAAATCATGTAAGTGACTTCAGAGAGAAGGAAGTGATCGAGTCTAGATGCAATCTGTCTCACTCCTCCCCTTCTATTATTCTAGGTGAAGGTTCCATTGGTTGTGGGGATGTCTATCAAATTTATCTCATCAATTGTTGCTTGGAAAACCTCTGAATCTTTTTCCAGCTTGCGGTTTCCCCCTTTTTTTCCTCAAGGTTCAAGACCATGTTGAAATCCACTGCAATAATTTTAAATGGTAGAGGGATGGTGTCTAGGACTTTCCTGACAGCTTGAAGCATATGGATTCTTTTAACTGCCCTGTGCGGAGCGTAAATATTAGAAACAAATATACTATCACTGGAGCCAATGATATCTAGAGTAATGGTGATGGATTTCCTCATTTCCATGGAGGAAGATAAATCATATAGAGAGCTTTTCCATATAATCAAAAGCCCGCCATCAATATCCATTGCGGAATTTGTTGTGTAGCTATACTTTTTTAAACAATATTTTTAAAGGATGTTGAGGTTCTCCATAGCAATCTTAGTTTCTTGAATGAGGACAATGTCAAGTTTGTCTGTAATGAGTCTATTTTTTAAGACTATTTTTTTTCCTGGACCATTTAGGCCTCTTATATTCCATGAAATATAATTCATTGATAAATATGTGGGGTGAGGTTGAGAGATTTTACCTTTCCTTCATTGAGAAGTCTTGCTCCAAGTTGCTAGAGGAGTTTCCCTGTGGTTTTCCTTCTTCTTTTTTCTGCTAGTACCTTTTGGGTTGTGCTGCTCTACTGTCAAATTTGCCAATATTCCTTTTTTGCTTGTTCATCTGGTAGCTTTTAGAGTGTTCCCTGTTTTATTTCTTCCTGTAGAAGGTATGCTCCTTCTATTCTTTGTATGTGTCTTGCTGGTATGGTTTCCATACCATTTTTTTTCCATTCTTCTGCTATGGAGATGAGATCAACTCCTTCAAGGGCTTCCTCATAGCGTTGTCTTCAGGGGAATTTTATGTCGTTGTTGGTTCCATATTAGTGTCTTCTAGTAAATAATCCTCCTCTATTTGGACATGCTCTGAAGGATTCTCCATTTGCTTATGATTTGCTGAGTTTTGGTTTCCTCCCATAGTCTCTTATTCATTGTTTCCATCTAAGATTAGTTCTTCTTGGTTTTTTTGTAGGGCTTCATATTTGTTTTTACTAGCTACCTGGTATTTCTCTTGTCTTCCATGTGCCTTTTTGTTGTGCCTATTTCTTGTTCCTACTTCATCAAACCTTTCTCATTTGATTTATTTTGAGCTTGTGCATTGCTTTGTGATGCCTTGTTCTAGGGACATTTTCAGAATAGGTGTCCGTGTTCATGGCACTTTCTGCATCTAAATGGTATATGCTCATAGTCAATATTTTGGAGCCAAATCTCGTCTTTAAAGACTAGCTTTATTGCTTCTGGTAGGGCACCTGAGACATCCATGTAGACACATAATTTTGCGTAATAGACATAGTATCCATTTTTGGTTCCCTCTGAAATTTTTATGTATTCCCCTAGTTCATCTTTGATGCCTTTGAGCACTGATGGTGACCAATAGTCAGTGGGTAGCGAGTAGAACCTGACCCAGACCGAGACTCTAGTGAAATCTTATTTTTTGTGGGTAAATTTTCCTTCCAGTATCTTATGTAGAGCCCAACCGAGTTAAAAAAGTAAGGGCCTCCAAAAATTTGATCTTTGTCTTCAAGAAGGTAAAAAATGACCATGAAGAATCCTTTCTATCCTAGTTGCAGCCTTTGCTCTCCTTTGGGTTTCCATTCTGTTTGGATCTACCAGTTCAAGGATTTTTTAGTTGGCCATATTCCCATGAATTTGCAGATGCCTACATGCTCCTGCATATAGTCTCTGTAGGCTACTACATCTGGGTCTTGGATTTCCAGCACCAATATTTATTTTGCTTTGGGGTTGCAGTTGTTATTGGATTTCGCCTTTGTTCTTTGGGGCTCATCTGACTGAGTATTTTCAGGCTCTTCTTTGGTTCTTTCTTGTGAGGTCGAAGCTACTTTTAGGATGGACCCATTTGCAAACTTGTCTTCTACCTCTTTTCCCTTTGTTTTCTTTTCCTCTCTCACAGTTTAGCTGTTCTGGAGGAGTGAAAGGCATTGTAGTTAGTGAGCTTAGTGAAGAATGAAGTTTCAGGCTCCTTGTTTTTGCCTGCTACAATGTCTCAAAAGGAGGGGGCTTCATATCCCCCTACCTCTGCCATGAGTTGCGGCTTGCTAGAAGACTGAAACCCTAGGTGTAGAGATCAGAGAGCACTCCCCACCCTCAACAATTTCCCGTCTGTAACTAATCAATTTTAATGAGATGGGGACTATTGTAATTTTGGAGGAAAAGGTAGCTGTGTATATTTTTAAGAAAAATTGGTGGCTAGGGCAGTTGGAATTCATTTATTTTACATTATTATTTTTATTTAATTTTGAAAAAGATATGTTTATTAATTTTTAATGATTTTTTAATGGTATTTTATATTGTTATAGTTGGAGTTTTATCAAATTAATTTTTGGGCATATTTTTGGGTCAATTTTGCTCGAAATTCAGTAGATATTTTTTGGAATCACAAGTTTGAATTGTGAAATCTACATAATTGAGTGATCAAGGGGTTTTTCAGGGTGTTGAATCCATTGGTGCACCCAAAAATACATTAAAAAAAAGACCACAATTTCGTCAAAGGTAGTATGATTGGATTATGAAAAAAAAACCAAAACATAGAAAAATTAGACTATGCCTTTTATGTTAACTTGGATTTATCAAAAACATCAAAACAATCATAGTGTTAAAGGTGGGTGATTATGAATTACTATGAAGATGTATCTTTCAACTATTGATCCATAATGGATTATTATATTATTTGTCATCTATCTTGGTACTTTATGGGTGAAAAAATTGGAGGAATTGGCTTGTAGGGCCCATTTTAGTGGCGGGTTCTACTTTGGGTATTTGGGGTTTAAAACCTTCCAAATCTATTTTAAGGGACAAAATGACACTTGTTAGTGTTAAAGCTTTGTAAGCATAGCTTTTATCTCCTTAACATTTTTCTAGATACCAATATCTTTTTGATGATGTGAAAATCACCTTAATTGGAGCTTAAAGTAGAAGTTATGCCTCCTACAAGTTCACTTACCTTGTTGATCACCATGATACGAGTGGATGCCACCTCAATCCCCAATTACTCACATGTGGAGCTAATATAGTGTGGATTTTCAAGAAGATCCTAAAAGGTCCAAAACCTTATCACTAATTGAGGGTTAAAGATGCAAATTCCCAAACCCTGAATAACTATTAGGTTATGTTGAATATTGGGATTCTATGAGGAAAAATGATTCTATTCTTTAGTCTTGTACTTGTTCCATAGTTGAGTAGAACATATAAGAATGAGATTTGAGAGCATGATAGAGAAGGAAGAAGATTGTATAGAACTCATTGGGGCAATAATGTCAAAGGCAGCTCCATAATGAGTGTCCACTTTTTTGTCTTTGCATTTTCTAAACCAAGTAAAAGAGAATAGAGCACAGTCCTCACCTTTTATCTTGGTTTTCTACCACATTGGATTTCCCACAATACATTTTGTGTTCATTTGTGTGGATGGTGTGTTCATTTGCTTGTTATTTCATTTAATTTCCATTATTTCATAAATTTAAGCACTTGGTCGGTAATAATTAATCCGAGATTTAAGAAAATAATTTGCATAATCTAGGATTTCATAATATTACAAGATCTGTTGTGATGAACTTTTCCAATGGAATATCTATGGAAAAATTATATATCATATACTAACACCGCCTCCAAACTTAATGGAGGATTACTTATTAAATCAAAATCGATAAAGGAAAGGAAAAAACACTTAAAGAATTACAAAAACATTATATCCTAACAAATCCCTAATCAAAGAATAAGATGAATTTGTTAATGTGGTCTAAAGTGGGTGGTTAAATCAAAGTGATGACATTTGCCCAACCAAATTTCAACTCTCATTGATGATATGCTTACTCTTCATGGGTCAATTTTCCTTCATAGGGGATTGTTTTGTGTGAATGGGGCCAACTGTAATTCCTCAGTGAATTTGGAAAATTGGATTCTCGTAATCATAGTGTCTTAGAAAATAATTTTCCTTTGGTGCAATCCTTGTCATCAATTAAAATTATTTCAAACAAAAAAAAGGAGAAAGATGATCTAATGTGCTCCATGAATATAACAAATGACTTATCCAAACCTCTAGTTCTTAACAACCATGATCGTTTTAGAAATATTCAGATAGAGACCTATGATCCTTTCAAAGCATTCAAATAGAAGCCTTAGTCTTCGGTGAGACATTGTTTCCTTCGAGGTAAACTAAAAAACAACCCAAATAAGAAACTCACCACATCCCTTCATAGAAAAATTCTCAAACCATGTTACTAAAAAGGAATTTCCACCCCAACTACAAAGCACTTCAAATATCAAAGAAGTGACACATCAATCTCCAAATTTTACAAATCCTCCTAATTAAAGAACCCTAACCCTTCCCCATTTTATGTTACCAACTCTTCAAGGTCTAATGAAAGAAATAAGTGAACTTCAAATGGCCCAAACCCAATATTATAAGATAACTTAGCCAAAATCTGGACCTTGTATGCAGAAAAATCCTTCCTATCTTACCCCCATCTTGTTCAAAAACTTGTAAGAAAAATAAGTGTGTACTTTCTAAATAACACAACAACAAAAAAGTATTATCTTTATGGATACCTAGATTCCTCCATCTAACCCCTATTTTCCTTCATCAAGCTAGTCATTGATTTATTGCTTTCTTTGGTACCCGTCTTTCCGATCAACATGTAAATTGTTCTTATATCCTTTGTAGGGTTTGATGAGGTTGCCACCAACCTATTCTTGTGTTTTAGTAAAAAAATTCTTCCCTTTAGTAGGTATTCCCTTGTCGAATTTGAATACTAATGCACCCCTTTCCTAATGTGATGTGTTTCTTTCCTCACTAAGTATGATTCCTTTGCTATATTGCAAAAAATCTTTTAATTTAACTGGAGTAAATTTCATTCTCATTTTCCCATGCTTGTATAACTTTATCAGATTCTCCCTTGGTTGAAATCCCTAGATGCAAGACACTTAGTTCATCAAGATTGGGTCCTTCTTTTGTTCTTAATATATAATGTAGGTGTTTTGTATTTAGATGTGGTCCTAGTTTTTAATCCCTATTTTCCACACTATTTCTTATTCCACTAGCTTCTTGGTTTTATCCATGGGGACAACAACAACCCTATTCTTCCTTTTCTAAAGGCTAAAGCTTACTTGTTGCAGCATATAATGGCTCTCATAGCATAAAAATTTAGGCTTTGACAAAAAATACCTTATAGGCATTGTGATCCTCCCTAGGGAGGGGGTTGAAGGGACAATTAGAGTATTAATATTATAATTTGGGTTGTCATTCAATGTAAAGTGGATTGGGTCCACTATGGTTGTTATTATTAAAAAAGGCCATTAGTTAGTTCGTATGGAATAAATGTAATATGGCTTCATAAAAGAAGGTTCACTAAGTAGTTAGGGGGTGGTTATGACTAGGATTCTTTAATTATTTATAAGTTAGAATGGCATCCTCTTTATGTGAATCTATGGAAACTATTGTATTTGGATATTAACTCATTAAGAAGTCACCCTACCCAAAGAGGCAAATGAATATGAGTGGATTTGTCTTATAAAAGGATCATTATATGATGTTTACCTATGTTAAGGTTTTTGATAATAAATAAAGAATTGGGCATTCTAATTGTCTTGTTTTTCATTTAAGTTTAATGGTTAAGGATTATAACAAGTGATATTAAACCTTTTGTTAAGCAAAAAAAATGAAGATTTCCCCCCGTTTTGCAGGTTTTAAATGGGAAAAATAGGGTTGTAATACTTAAATTGATTCTTATATCTTTCTAAATAGAATTTGAAGAAATCAATTTCAATGAGTTCCTTTATGAAAACACCTAAGTTTTAAAAAAAATTGTTCAAATTAGAGTTCAGAACATGGAGATATCATTAACCTAAAATAAGTTATTTTAGTATTTTCTAGTGATGGTCATACATAATGCATAGCATATATATTTTGGTAGAGTACCTAGATTACAATTAGATTGACTCCATTGAATAGGGGATCTTAGGGTTTTCATTTGATATATTATATGATATATGACTTAACAATATTCAACATGCTACAATGCTTGTAAATTTTCGCCCTCTAAACCCTAGCGAAACCTAATAATGGCATTAAGAGAGGAGGAAGGGATCCAAATCTCACAAGCCGGCTCCAAACATGTGCAAGGATATGTCTGAAAATTTAAAGAGAGTTGTATCATTGGTAAGGCATATCTTATCATTAAAGGGTAGTATACTATTGACATACATGTATGGTATAAGTTATATGATGCTTATGATGACTGGTATATGTGAAATTTCCATTTTTGGAATGAATTCTACTTTCACTTTTATTTGATGACTTTACTCACCTTATGTGTAATATCCCATTTATTAAATTTGACAAATTTCTCGGGATTTTGTTTATAAAATAGCCCCACAAATTTGTTATTTAAGCCCAAATCAAAATTTACACTTTAGCACCATAAAATTTGCAACACAAAAGTATAATTTGTTGTAAATACCAAAATGCTACAACTACAAATAACACAAGAAATGGAAATAACACAACTTTATTTATTTACTAGGAAAATTACAAATAAACCCTCTATAGAAAATAACTACGGTAATGGCGACTACAAGATCTACTACAATACTAGATCATGCCTCCAAAATAGAAAGTAGAACCAATAAACACACCTATGAATCATGAATGGATTCACCAAGGGACGAGATGGGTTTTAGTCCACTCTCACCAAAGTACCCAATGGTTTTCGTCTTGGGGCTTACTGAAGCTGAGAATTAGATTCTCCAAACCTCACCAACATAAAATATCACCAAACCAAGATGACCCCAATGATTAGCTTTCTCGCCTTTTAAATATTGGATAGACCTCTCTCTAACCTTTTAGAAGTTTTTTTTTTTTTTTGGTTTTTCGTCTTGGGGCTTACTGAAGCTGAGAATTAGATTCTCCAAACCTCACCAATAGAAGAAGAATCCTCATCAAAATGCTCAGAAGGAATCTCTCCTATCATATTCCCCAAGCATGAGTGTTTGGGCTCCCAAGGTTCTTTGCAGATGAAGAAAATACCTCTCCTCCTTAACTCATTCTTGTTGCATGTTCGAGCCTTTGCTTCTTTGTCATCTCTAACTCACATCCTCCTTAGTTCTTCCTTGTTCAACTTCCTTCTGAGTAGTTCCATGTTCTACTCAATCAACCTTTCGGGTAGTTTATAAGCAACATGTGATACAACCAATTCCTTCCTCCAAATGGCCAACAATCTAGACTATAGGATCTTGCAAATGGCATCATGGTTACCCATAAATGCAACCATGATCTCTAAAATCATGAGCCTCTTCCCAAAGGTAGGACCTAGGGTGTCATGCAGTCCCTAAAGATTTTCTTCTATCGATTGGAAAACTTCCCCCATAATGTCATCATTGTAAGGGAGCATAGGTGAAGTTATTATGATAATTTTACTAAGATAGGAGGAAACTATAAGTATGACCCTTTCATAAGGGTGCCCAAAGAATCTCTGCTATGTGAATCCAATTTCTCCAAATTAAGAGGAGTTCTCATGGTCACCTTCATGTTCTTCAAATATGACCCAAGTGCAAAGACTCAATTCCCTACCTCTAGTTCTTTCTACAAATCCCTTATTTTCTCTAGCTGTAGGATAACATGTACCACCTTTGAAAAAGGTATGTTTATGTTGTTTGGCCCAATGAAGCATTACAACTCAAAAATCATTTGCTTCTAAGTTATCTAGGGTATTTTCTAAGGCCTTCTCCCAAACATCCATCGTGACAAAACTCTACTTATGACAAATACATCAAGTTGGCAATGGGATAAGATTGATAAATCCTCATGAATATGACAAATACAATTGCTCAGCCATGACCCATGACCTCACAAATTTACAAGGCTTCATATGTGATACAAGGCAATATCTTAGTCACACACACTTTAATATCAACCTTTCAACAATACAACGATCATGGATATATTGATAGTAGGTTAAACTCCAACCCTAAACTACTTAATCAACACACCCTCTGACTGTTAATTTCACCAGTAGTATATAATAACATCTGACTCAATAAAACACAATAATAAAGTTGTGCTTACATGGCCAGCAGACTTAAGACCTTACGCATACACTCAACTTAGTATTATAAGGCTTGGACATTGTCACAAACACACGACATCAACTTAGGATACAAACCCTGTCCTCATACATTAAGCTACTACAGGGCATATGTTATTAGTCCATAACATCCCCTCTTTAACTCTGGAAAAAGATATACACTTAGATCTCTCTAGGTAGGGGACATGCCCTCACCATCAAACACCAACAGGTCATCATATGTCTATGCGAACTATCCTCTACAATTTCACTCTGGGCACAACTTTTGAACTTGAAGAGAACAATTTGGCCTGTAGAGAATGACAACTTGAATAAATTTATTTCTTGAACCCCCTGAATAATGCACACTTATGCTAATAACCCTGATCCCATAATTGCAAACAATCATTGCTTCCAAAGATTAGGAATTCAACCTTCAAACAATGATGTCTTGAGCTTAATTAGATTGTCCTCTAAGATGAATATCATAGCTGTGAATAATGAGTGTAGTCTTCAACAATGGCTCTCGTGAAGAGTAAATTTGGTATCCAAGATAATAAAATGGATCCTCCAAATCACTATTGATCTCGGCCCTAAAGAGAAAGACAAACTTCACAATAAAATTCCTTTAACGTCCTGAAAATTAGTCTCATCCTGCCCAAGAGACTGATGATGGTTCATGACATTTGCAAGTCAATGGCTTTAGCCATCAACATATAATTTTATCCTCGAAATAATTTGGAACAGGGATGGAAATTATAGCCTTTAATCCATATGATCCTTACCTCCCAACCAATGTGCCCTTGGCTCTTCAAGGAATCGAATTTGGTCTTTGAGGAGATAGGCTCTCGGTCCCTTCAGAAAGCACAGATTTGGTCTGCCAATATTATTAGAATGCGGTAAGTTGTGCACGCACTATCTCTGCAATCGCTCAACAACCATGACACTTGAGAATTTATTAAAAAATTATACCATCACACTTCCTCTGTAAAACTCACTTTAGGTTGCATAGGTATTCTCTATCCCTCTGTTCATTCTTATCAACAAAGCCATAAACTACCAAACAGGGGCACAAGAGCCAATAACCAATCACAATGTAATCAATGGCTCAATGAATTAAGGCAACTCATACTCCATCACAAGTTCAATGAAACACACCCAACAACTCTAATCTTCAAATGCATAGCTTCATCTCTAAATCACATCCATACAAGAATAGGAATTATCAACACCAGATCAACATACAAGTTTGGGCCAAATCACAACCGTTACGTGGAGTTTAATGTGTTCACACTTCATTTAGACCAAGCCGATGGATTAGATCAACAAGAATGTTGTGGCATTTGTAATTTTTACAAGTCACATACAACGGATCATCTAGTACATGAATTTTGTTCTGCTTCAAATATGCTTCTAACATTGTAAATTCAACCCTATCACTCTAATTTACCAGTCTATAGTGTATTTAATGCGGTTAGGTGGTATATGTCCATAATTAGATTTATACTTGTTCGAAACGACATTAAATATCTTATATACTGGTAAATATGTCCATAGTTAGATTTATAAATATGCCTATAGTTAGATTTATACTTGTTCCAGATGACATTAAATATCTTATATATTGGTAAATATGCCTATAGTTAGATTTATACTTGTTCAAGACGACATTAAATATCTTATATACTGGTAAATAAGCTTTGTCTTATTACGCTGTATATATCCACAATTAAATTTATAATTCTATATCTTATAGAGTGGTAAATAAGCTTTGCCTTGTCAGGATGTATATATCCACAATTAGATTTATACTTGTTTCAGACCGCATTAAATATCCTATAGATTAGTAAATAAGCTTTTCCTTCCCACAATTTACGCACATGTACGCACACTTACACAACACTCCTTTGACCGCTCTGCTACATGGAATGACAACCCCAATCAGTAGATGAACTTGCAGCTTTGAATATCTCGTATCACAAATTTGTCCCCAATGAATGTGGCATGAAATCCGATGTAAAATTGAAGAATCGACCTACGATTTTTACGACGCTCAAACTCAATGAAGACCCTCAACAATGAAGAACTTAGCTTCAACAATCAAGAGATAGAATTCAGATCCCCAAAATGAAAAATGTAGCTTCATTTCGTCCCCACAATTAATTCAATCACTAGAAACACTAACACCTGCAAAAAATATTGTTTCGAGAGATAGGTTTCTCTTGGGAAACTCGAGAAACAATTAAAAGATTACCTGAAATATTTGGATTTGACCTTCAAGATTTACCCATGAACTTAGTTCAAAACGAATATGTAATTAAAACCATTAGGCTAGTAGGAAAACCAAATTTGATACTACTGTAATATCCCGTTTATTAAATTTGACAATTTTCTTGGTATTTCGTTTATAAAATTACTCCACAAATGCTAAAATTACAAATAGCATGAGAAATGGAAATAATGCAACTTTATTTTATTTACTGGGCAAATTAAAAATAAACCCCCTGTAGAAAATAGTTGTATTAATGGCCACCAGAAGCTTTGATACAATACTAGATTGGGCCTCCAAAATAGAAACTGGAACCAACAAAAACACTTGTAAATCCTGAATGCATTCACCAAGGGGTGAGAGGGGTTTTTGTCCACTCTCACTAAATTACCCAAGGGTTTTCATCCTTGGGCTTACTGAAATTGATAGCTAGGTTCTCCAAACCTCGCCAACATAAAATATCACCAAACCAAGATGTTCTAAATGATTGGCTTTCCCTCCCTTTAAATATTGGATAGACCTCTCTTGGACCTTCTAGAAGTACTTTATTTTATTATTTCAATTCCCATTCTGGAAGATTCTCCTCCTTGTTTGATCACTTTTCCCATTTTTGTCCTTTCTCTTCAATTAAAAATTTTCCCCTTTTTATTTAATTAAGTGACTAATTAAAGTCACTTTTAATCTAGGAAAAAGGTAAATCCACCTCTACGTTTTCTTTGACCACTAAAAATCACTTTTTATCATCCCATCTTGTAGTTTTGGTTCCAAAGAGATATTACACTAAGGTGTTCCTCCAAATAATCTGCTCCCTACAACACCTTTAGTGATTTTAATTAACATATTCTGATTATAACCCTGTTTTACGGGAATCATTAGAATGCATCGAAACCAAGAATAAATGGTGTAGAATTGACCCTGATGATGAAATACAACAAGCAATTCTTGTTAGATCCCATAAAACTCCTCAAAACCCCTATGGGACCTCCAACGATGTAATCTTGCTCCTGTAATTTCGCTGTTACAAACCTTAGAAACCCATTGTAAACACATCATAGGGGAAATTAAAAGTGGGGACATTACATTATGTAGAGGAAATCATTGAGGGATGTAAAGAGAAGCTTATGTGTACTTGAATTTAATTTGCATTATTCTTCATTGGTAGTATCCCTTCTAGATTTGCACTTGACCTTTTGCAACTATATGTATGATCTTCTAGATATGGAGGGTTCCATTTATTTTGATCCACATGAACATGTTAGGAATTTGTAGCATGGTGCCCATCCATTCATCACACTCAAGTTTTATCATTTGGAGGTAATCAAAACTTGGACATGGGACCAAGGTTTATGGATGAGATTTATTTACTTTTTCAACCCTATAATGTGTTGATTTTGGGTAGTATCATATGTGCTCTAGACATGAAAATTGATGGAGAGGCTAAAGTACATGATATCTCCAAGACCCAAAAATGGTTTGGGCAGATTCTAACTAGTTTGAGATATATTAAAATAATTAATATTTTTAATGGAGTTCCTAAGTCTAAACTTAGGAAAAATAAAATATTAATGGCTATTAATATAAAATTGGGTTAGAAGGTTCCAAAAGTCATGGATCAAGCCAAATTTAATCTTAGCCGTTGATTAGAGATTTAATCTCGGTTATTGAAGGACTAACGAGAAAAGTATAATAAGAGGCTTGAGGGTGAGTTGGAGGATAGTAGAGTGATTAGTCAGTTTGATTTTCTAGAGTGGGGTTTGCTAAGAGAAATCAAACTAGTGATCAGAGTTGCAACAAGGGGTAGTGAGTACGAGGCAGAGAGGCAGAGATAGTGCCAAAATACCAACACAAAGGCATAAAGACAGACATAGAGCCAGATGGAGCCATTCAAAGGCCAACAACGACTGTGCAGAGGCTAGAAGGGCATGCATGACCCACGTAGAGGCTGTAGAAGTGACGCAGAGGGTCAGAGAGGCTATGCAGAGCCTCAAAGGGCTGGTGCAAAGGGTTTCAGGTTGACACAGAGGCTAGGAGGGCTGGCGCAGTGCTTCAGATTGTGCTGGAGAGGGTTTCGTGGGGTAGACTTTCAAAATATCTGCTTCCAAAGAGAGATATTACGGCGCCAGATTTTTTATCTTTGTCGGGTGAGCCAATTTGGTGCCCAGTGTACTCAAGAAAAGCTACTTAATAATAAAACCCTCAGAACTGTTGCATCGGTTTTCCCAAGTTGGGTTTTTCTCGAGACGATTGTCGAAAAATAACGGTGTCCCTTGCGTGTTTGTTCATTTATTTCAGTTGTTGATCTGTAGATGGTTGAGATTGTATTGTGTTTATTTTAGTATTTATATGGTTAAATAACCCGTTAGTAATTAAACAAGTAGGTGGAATAAACTAGAGAATACAGATAAAATTTCTAACGAGTAATACTTAGAAGTTTCAACATGGTATCAGAGGATGGTTGTAGATCACAGGCTAAGTAGAGAATTTGCAACAGAATTAGCTATCCCAAGTGACAGAAGTTGATCCTTGCAAAAGCGACAGAGGAAGGGTTGACGGAGAGGGATTTTGCCATCAGTTTGGGCCAGAGAGAGGCCAGTGCAGAGGTTGAGGAGAGCAAAGAGAGGCTCACGCAGAGCACACAGAGACCAGGAGGGTTGACACAATTGGCTGAGGGAGCTATTTTACGAGTGACAGGATTGTGTAGAGCCTAGAGGCTTAGTCCTTTAGTTGCTGGGGCATGGGAAGCTGTAGGCAGTTTGCGGGAGTGAAGCTGGAGGGGTACTATGGGCTAGAACAATACCTAACAGGCAAAACCAAGGTAGAGGGAGTCGATACTGAGGCAGATTTCTAGCCAAGGAATCTGGATTAGTGATGCAGGTGCACAAAATATTAGAGAAGTGCAACTTGGCGATTGGAAAAATGATTTCCTGGAGGGGAATTGAGACTCAAAGGGAGTCTAGCAGAGAACTTCCAGGCGGTAAGTAGAGAGACTCTGAGGAGTTGACAAGAGGAGCGGAGATGACCGAGGATGACACTTGTGCCATGGGTGCTCATGTGCCACTAGAGAAGAAGTGGGGATACATCGAGCTATATTTAGGAGGACTACAGGCAATGATGGTCAGAATCCTTGAGGTACCCAACCTCTTGGACTATACCTTGCTACAGGAGCCCAAAAGAGAGAGTAGCAGGATTGGTAGATGCAGTTAGAGACAGATGAAGCGATAAAGAGTGGTATAGTGTAGGAGTCCCTGGGCAAAGCGAGGCTAGTAGGCTGCAACAGTGTGAGAGGCACGGGAGTGTTGAAACGGTGCAGGATGGCACAGAGAGGTGTGCAATGTTGAGAGATGCAGGGAGTTGTTGTATTAGCGCAAAGGTCAGTAGAGGGAGCACTTGTTAGTGACAGAGGGAGATTCAACATCGTGAGTTGCAGTGTAGTAGAATGATGCAACATGATGAGAGGGGATGTAGTGCAGATGCAGTTTTGGGAGGATGGACCAACTGCAACACAAATGCAGAGGGAGCTGCTATACGGATGCAACAATGTTAGTGGTAGGGCCATAGGAAGAAGTACATGATGCAACAATGCAGAGGATGTTGGGTGAGGAGGCCTAGCATCAACACAGGTACTGGTTCCAGATAATTAGGGTGATGCTCAGTGTGGAGTATTACTAGAGCATAGTCCTAGATAAGAGGGAGTGTTGATTTAGGGTAGAATAGTATGTGATATAGCCATGAAAATTGGTGGTGAGGCTAAAGAACATGAAATCTCCAAGACCAAGAAATGGTTTGGGAATATTCTAACCGGTTTGGGAGATATTAAAATAATTAATATTTTTAATGGAGTTCCTAAGTCTAAACTTAAGAAAAATAAAATATTAATGGGTATTAATATAAAAATAGGTTAGAAGGTTACAAAAGTCATGGATCAAGCCAAATCTAATCTTAGTTGTTGATTATAGATTTAATCTCGGCTATTGAAGGACCAACGAGAAAAGTATAAGAAGAGGCTTGAGGGTCAATTGGAGGACACACCAGAGTGATTAGTCATTTGATTTGCTAGAGTGGGGTTGCTAAGCAAAGGCGAGTAAGTGATCAACAACGAGAGGCAATGAGTACTAGATAGAGAGGTAGAGACATTGCTAAGAGACCAACGCAGAGGCAGAGAGTGGGAAGCAGCAACCAGAGAGGCCACACATAGCCTAGCTGAGACAAGGCAAAGCCCAGAGGGACTGTGTCATCCACACAGAGGGAAGAGAGAGTGACACAAAGGGTCCCAGAGGCTGCGCAATGCCTCAGAGGGCTAACGCAGAGAGGTTTGAGGTTGATGCAAAGTAGCAGGAGGCTGACGCAAAGGCCAAAAGGTCCAGCTCAGAGCTTCAGAGTTGTTGGAGAGGGTTTCGCGGGACAGGTTTTTTGAATCCCTGTTTTCGAATAGAGAGGTATTGCTGCAGTATATTTTTTTCTCTGTCAGGTGAGCCAGTTAGGTACCCTGTTGTACTCAAGGAATTACTGCATAATAATATACCCTCATAATAGTTGCATCAGTTTTCTCGCATTGGGTTTTTCCAGGGACATTTGTCCAAAAATAACAGTGTTCACTTGTGTGTTTGTTTTCTTTCAGTTGATGATCTGTAGATGTTGAGATTGTATTGTCTTTATTTCATTATTTATTTGTGTTAAATAACTTGTTCGAATTTAACAAGTAGAAGAAATAAACCAGAAGAATACATATTAAATTTATAACAGATAGACTTAGAAATTTCAACATAATGACCATTTCGAGAGGGCTTTTTGGTTTCTTAGACTACTTCAACATTGCTATCAATACTCATACATGGGAAATGGGTTTATGGTGGAGATTCTTGGACTACTTCAACATGGTAGCTAACACTTGAACATGGGACCCTCTTCCCTAACGTACTTCAACATTGTAGACAATGGTATTCTGTGGGACCTTAGTTTAGGTTTTACATTCTTGTTACAAGCATTAAGGGAAACACTGCTCTAAGGGGGTTGGAGTGTTGAGATCCTCTTTAAGGGTATAATGAGGGAATATAAGGGTTCGTTAGAGTAGTAGTAGTAAAGCTATAGTGGTCAGTCAATGGAAAGTGGATTGGGTCCTTTATAGTTGTTATTGTTAAATAAGCCCCAATAGTTAGTTACATCAAATAAATGTAATTTGGTTTTGTTAAAGAAGGTCCACTACATTGTTAGGATGTGGATATGATTAGGATTATTGAGTTGAATGTAAATAAGGATGGAGTCTTTCTTATGCTGATGTGTGGAAGAATATTGTATTTAGAGCTTAGCTCATTGAGAAGTCACCTTACCTTAAGAGGCGAGTGAATATGGGTGGATTCCTTCCATAAAAGGATCATTGTACAATGTTCCCCACCTTAAAGGTTTTGATAATAAATAAAATATTAAGCATTATGATTATTTTGTTTGTGATTCAATTTTAAGGGTTAAGGATCATAATATTAGGCTTGTTTGATGGCTTTAATACTTCAATTGTGGTCCATGTTTTGATACAATATGCATTATTCTTGATCACTCTTAGCCTTCCCATAGGTGTCCAAGTCACATGATTGGCTACTATTATTAGGGTATCACTAGGATGTTTAGTTGGAGTTCTAAACACTTCCCAAAACATTAAAGATATTTGGTTTCTATCTGCTCCCTGAACTACTATTACAATGAGGACTTAATTTCTGATTACATATGCATGGATTTGTAATTCTTTACTTAAAAATGAACTGATCTTATGTACCTGAACCTTTTTTGGATCATTCTTTTCTTCTTCTTCATTGCTTAACACTTTCAATGAAATTCTTGATTCTTGTTTAGTATTGCTCACTCTAGAAAAAACACTTTAATTGATCTTCCATTTTTTATGCCTTGATGTTATTAGTTCTTGGTTATGATGTATTATGTTAGTATAAATATTTTCATTCCTTTCATTTCCTTTTCTTTTTCTATCCACAATGGATAACAACACCATATCCTCATAAATATACTTTTTATTTTTGAAAGTCATTTAGTTTTCTCATTCCCCTCCATCAAAGACTCTTATGGTGTATTCCTACGATTTAGCCTTGGATGCTATTGTTAATTTCTTTCATTAGGAAAACCTTGTGATTAGAATCAATTTACAATTATTTTCCTAAAACTTTATTAGTAGTATTTCATAGTGGTTGATGTCATGACTACCTATAGTTTGAGCAAGCAATAACTCTAAATATGCTATAAATTCCCATATTTTTTATGTGTCCCCATCTTCAACAAGCATAACTTTGGATAACCATTTTTCCTCTCAATAAAGTCTATACATGTAGGTTTTTTGTTCTTGAGTTCTAAATACATTCTTGATCGCCATATCTATGATTCCTCCTTCGGAAACTTGGTCTTAAGGATCTTTGTTGGTTGTTTTATTTTCTGGACATATATGAAAAGAGTGTTTTATGGTATTTTACGTTTTGCAGAAAGTAAACCTTGTTAGTTTTTTGGAGTGTCCCTCTTATTCTTGAATTTCCTTTTGTTTGTGGTTGGGTTTCCATTTTGATATGTGTGCTTCTGTGTCTTTCATTATCTTTGGATGTATCTACAGTTTTTGGATTCAATGATCATTTTCCTCTTTCTATTTCTTCTTTTATCTTTTCCTAGTTCCTAATTCACTTTCTATGTGGCTTGCTAATTCGACCACATAATTAAAGTGTTTTGGATTTATTTTTCTTGTATGTTCTCTAATGGTATCCAATGGTATAAACCATTAAATCTTTTCTTTCCTTTTCTACAATATCAAACCTAAGTTGTCTCAAAATATCTCTAGCAAATTACAATTTCTCCTAGTAATTGAACTCTCTCTATAAGGTGGGCAAAAATTGAAGGATTTTGTGTTCAATATCCATATATATATCTTTAAATTTTCTTTTAATCCCTACCCATGTCTTGAGTAACTCATCTCTTTCACATATTCAATACCATCTCAATGTTGCTTTACTATGTGTGCCTTTGAACATGGCCTATTTCTTATTTTAATGATTCCATTGTTTTGATCCCATAATCTCTGTTAGAGGAAAATATGATCATCTCCATTCGTCAAGACACCAAACAATAATACTATCATCATGTTGACTTTGGTCATCTCAATATTATTAATTGCTCTATTATGAGGTCATTCTATGTCATCCCTTTCCCTTACTCACTGAGGTCCTTTTCTTGACCGTTGGTCCAAACTTTGACCTTTTTTACACTAGGATTCACTTTGTGATTCATTTATATCTTATTATTTTCTTTCTTCCGTAGCATTTTGCTTCTATGATGTCCAAGCTTTGGGTCAAAATTGTATGTGGTGGCATTTTCCATTGCCTACTTCTTTTGTAAAACCCTTATTCTTATTTTCTTTCAATGAAATTACCCCAAAAACTATTATCAAAGTTTACTTACATGTTATTCAAACATAATGACTACTAGTGCAATTTTCTTTATCACAAGAAGGAATATGAATTTTTGGGAATGTCTCCAAATGTTAGCTACTAAATAATCATAATTACTTAAACACTAGTTCCAATTATATTCTTAATTCATGTACCCATATTGATCAAATTTATAAAAAAAACACATTAATATGCACAAACATTATCATGAAACAAAAAATAACTTAAAAAAACACATTAATATGCACAAACATTATCATGAAACAAAAAATAACTAAAACATGCGCAACAATAAACACATCAACAATAAACACATCACATTTATAGTGGAAAAACCTCAAAATCGAGAAAAACTCATTCTCAATCATGATAATAGTACTTATCTAAATTTGCCATCACTTGATCCCATAAAACTTTTTCCCTTTCCATAAAATCAACTAAAATGGTAGAAAATATAAATTAAGATAACCTTCTATTTTTTCTTCTACTTTTGCTATCTATCTATCTTTCACTCTTATAATTTGTATATACATAATATAATCACTTGCCATAATCATTCTGTCTTTTAGCAAGCACTCATCATACTTGTCTTGTTATCAACACTCACTATGGTATGTACAATAGAAATTGGTCATTATTTACTTTGCAATAGTTTTACTAAATTTCCTTATGCTTTATAAAGTTTTTGAGATTTTTTATTAAACTATTTAATTATTTTTTTAAAAATTCAAATATTATCTTCATCGTGACTAACTATTTCTTTGTCGAGGATGATAAATGTTAAGTATTTATCAAAGTTGTAGAAATAACTTGGAAAAAAATAAGAAAATTTTATTATTGGTGTGACCAGAAATTGATAATAGATTAATTGGTGTGGAAAGAAACTCCAAGCATTTACACACGTTGAAAACATGCATCCACAAACAAGCATACACAAACAAATGACTGAGATGTTGGGAATTGAATTCTTGAACCTTAAGACATCGTGTTCATTAGAAAATTGTATTTCATTAATAATGTTTACACGTAGATGGTTTCTTGGTCTAAGAAAATGCACAAATTCATTGCTTAGAGTCATTATACCAAATTGTAAGAGCTATATCATATATGTAATTGACTTTTAGAAGATAACTATATTAATTCACTTCTTAGATATATTGACATGTTTAGTTCCATTTGATCTCAGAGTACATAAGGTATAACCTATCTGCGAAATTAATTGCAAGTTTGTACCTTTTACGTTATTTTCCTGGTTTAATGAAGATTTGTCACATAGCATAACTATAATGGAGTTTTCTAAGCTTTTCTAATTTAAAGTGATTACGAAAATAACATTGAGTTTTCCATACCTTTTCTGATAAATAACAACTACAATAACATAAACACGAACACGTGAAGAGAATAAAATATATGTAAATAAATTTTATCCTTAACAGTTTAATTGTGATGCCAAGGGTGCCAAGTTGGTCGTGCCCTTCAAGAATTTCCCCAGAAGTTCCAAGGGTGCCACACCACTTGCCCTTCAAGCATCCAGTGACTACGAGGGGAAAATATCGTGCAACGTCATAGGCCACTATCGTCTCTTATGTTGCCTGCTATAGTGAGACTAATGGTGCCGGGGATCAAGGAATACGCCTTGATGCGCGCCCCCCAGTAAACTCCTCATGAGCGACCCAACTTTGGGACCTGCTCTCATGGCATCGTGATCTTCAAGGCGAAGGTGTTTCAACCCTTCCAGCCCAAGTCACGGCGGGAGTGCTAGTGGGTGAGATCAGGGACACTGTCCCACCCCTCCCATGTAGTTCCATCCACTTGTACAACCCTATCACCCATATGTGAGTCATTCGGCCAAGCAAATCATCTGTGCCTGCAACCATTAACATATCATCAGAATATAGATAGCCATATCATCATGTCCAATATATCAACCCAACCAAGGTGGGGAATTGAACCAAGAATTTCACATCAAAGAGTGTTTTAACAAAGCACCTAATCACGTTTATTCAAAACACTATGAACTTTTTTTGTTTGTAAACTTCATGGTGCTTCCTCTATTTATATTAGCTTTTCAAAATCAAAACTTCCATTTGCTCCAGGTGGCTTACCTACCCGAAGAAAACCAGATAGCCACCTCTCTGCATTAAAGCCTGTCCAAAATTTGAAAAGGTCTTTCTCTACCCATCTAGAGACATTGTCTTGACTGTCTATACTACTGTTCAAATTAAACAAGTAAAAGTTTTTCATCAAAAAATTATCAGAAAAGTACTGGACCTATACTTCAATCCTCGTCCGAGGATATTACTGGGGCTGGTGCTTTGGCACTGGAGCCAAGAATCTCGCTCCTCTTCATGTCTTGTAGTGTCTGCTCAATTCTTCCCAAGGTCAAGTTGTTTCTATAAGTCTGTATCTAGACTATTGCGATTTCCTTGAGTAGTTCTTGTTGGGTAGCAAAGGCCCCGCGTAAGGGTTTTGGGGCTCGAAGGCCACAATTTGGGTAAAGGTATGGTAAAGACTCCATGAGATGCATAGAGCGCGAAGTGGAATGAGTCAAGTCAAACGGTTGTCCGCCCAAAAATAATGTAAAATGAGTCGGCCTACCCATGGTCCGCGGGCCATGGGAATGTATAAATAGAGCAAGGCTCTATGATTAGAAGTTAGTTTTGGTATGTAATTTTGGATCTAGAATGTGATGGGTTTATGAGACAAGAAGTCTTGGAGCGTCTGTAAGTTTGAGTCAAGGGTGTTGGTAGATAGAGGCTCTACAGTTGTGTGCGCAGAGGCCTGGTAGAGTCCGCAGTTGTGTGGGTGGACCCCTGCAGTTGAGTTCGTAGGGCGGATCTGGTTGTACTGAAGAGAAGATTAATAAAGATAAGAACTTCTGAATCATTGTGTGTTTTCTGCGGATCTGTTTACTGCTTATGCTGTGAATTTATGTATTATCGGGTTATTATTGCACGCACCGGGTTTTACTATTAAACATTTGCTTAAAGACTGTAATAAAAAGCTCAGATCTATAATAATTTCATTAATAAAGCAAGTACACCCGCGTGGATCTACGCGAGAGTCTGATAACACTACAGAGTGGTGCGAGGCCACAGAACGGTCCGCGGACCCTCTAGACCACATCTAGACATCCCAAGGGTGCAGGAACCTAGTTCTAGCATCCTCCCCTGCTACTTCGGGTGAGACCTCAGTTCGCGCTCCGTGGACCGTTGCTGAAAAGGCCGGTAGCTGCGAGATTTGTTTGGCTAATAACTCTTCCAAACCTGGGTCAGGGCCCAATAAGCCAACAAATGGTTCTATTGCTAGGACCAGGATCTGCCTAAGGGATGTTTGATGTTGGAACACTGGAACCTTACAAATAAAAAGCTTGAAGATTGGCTGGATCAGAAGCGTCACGAGTTCGTGGTTCAAGAAAACAGAAATCCACAGATATCAGAAGAACGGTGGTTGGATTGTTACATATACACATACATCCACGAGATCTTCTTTGCGCCATTCTTGACAGAGTTTTACGAGTGGATCGCGAGGCTAGTTGACATCGTGGGAAGGTGCAGACTAGATCAACCCATTGTGTGGACTCCAGAATTGGTGCGCAGGCTAGAAGCATCTGAAGATAAAATCACACGCGCATTAGATCACTGGTTGGATCAGGTAATAGGAGGGTTTATCACTGAGTTCGCGATAGACACAACTGTGAGTTATAGTGAAGCAGAAAGGCGCTTTCTCCAAGGACCGCAGGGTAAGTATATCAAATCGTTGAATACTTGGATTAAAATGTTGTTATGTGAAAAATAGATTATGCACATTTATTAATGTCTGGTGTAATGCGGAGCGGAAGAGGCTACCGAGGAACCGAGGGATTAGAGAATAGTCCTTTGATTTCTATTTCTCGAGAAAACGAGGAAGAACTAGCAGGGTTCTCTCTAAGAATCGCAGTCCAGTTGGTTAAGCAACACATTCCACTGATACCACCACCGTCCACGCCATCACCTATTTCGCCTACATCAAATCCATCTTCACCGACCCCACCTTCGCCACCACCGAAGGTTGGGATGGCAAGTGCAGTCAAGTTGCAGGTATTTAGGGTCGTAGGTTATGAGGAACCAGGTCAGTTTTGGTTTGTGGTAAAGGCTGTATGGGAAGCTCAAGGCATAATGGATGATAACATCAAAAGGGCTACTCTAATTAGCATGTTGCAGGACCGCGCCTTGACGTGGTATATTAAGTACTCAAGCGATCATCCGAATGTGGGAATAGTGGCGATCCAGGACGCATTAAACAGAGAATTTGGTCGGCCAAAATCAGAGGCGCAGTCGGTCATTGGGTTCAAGGAAATCGCGATGTTACCAGGTGAAACCCCATGGGATCTAGATCAGAGATTGAAAAGCACAATCCGAGAAGCTAACATGACATTGACGGATGCGCAGCACTATGTGTGGTTTGTGGCGTCATTGACACCACATCTGAGGATAACGCTATCAGAACAAAAGATCTCAACCCAAGTTGAAGCATTAGAGACAGCAATGAGGTTGCATGAAACTCCAATACAGGATCCGGGGTTGGGAGTTCAACAAATCCACGCGCAAATAAAAAACCTGTGTTTAGAGATGCAAATTTTGAAACAAGGACAACCACCTCGGTCAGAAGTGCACGAAGAGGTGTGGTGTATCAAATGTAAGGGCCAGGGCCACGATAAGGATCATTGTCTGATCTTTGCAAACTATGTGGCAACGGGAGGGACCAATACCATTGTGACCAGAGGTACAAGCAGGGCCAAGCGCGACGCTCACACTCTGGTGTAAGATTTGTCAGGTGGGAGGAAAGCATGCCATGGAAAATTGTCATCTATTGTAGAACCTAAGACAACCCCCCCAGCAATTATTTTGCAACTTCTGTAGGACGATGGGCCACGATCAAAGAAGTTGCCGAAGTTATGAGATGTTGATGGATCGAACACCTGCTTACAGGATGCAGATGGAGGTGCACGGGCAGGATCCCGTCGCAGCAATAGCACGGGGAGGATTCCAAGGACGCGGATGGGGCGAGGGGGAATGGGACCCGGGTTTGGATGGGGAAAATTAATCTGCTATAATTGTGGAGGACTGGGGCACTACATGCGTGATTGCACGAACCCGACCAAAGCATGTTGCCCATACTATTACCAATTTGACCACGAAGCAGTGGATTTCCCCACGTTAATTTCTCAGATGCGGGAAAAAGGGGTGCTTCCGGCTACCCCCACTAAGAATGTCCAAATGATGAAAGCTAAAACGCGCGAAGAAGACCCTAACGTGAATATGATGCTCAGAAGTGGTGCAACTATTGGAGAAGATAAAGGGAATAAACCAGCGGAGGATGCATGGGTTCGTAAGGCCCCCACAAAACAACCGAAATTTGATTTGGAGTGCGCGAAAGAAACATTTATGGAAGCTAAGAAAAGCTTCGCGGAAGCTTCTACTTCGGGTAGCAAGGATCAAACGGAGCCGGAAAGGGATACTTCTATGCTAACTACCTTCTTAGAGACATGCATGAAGTTACTACGGGATACTAAAGTAGTGAAGGGACTGCAAGAGTTGATAACTAGGTGCGCAGGATCAGATGAACCTCGAATGGTCTGGAAGCTAGGCAAGCATGCGTTACGCATTGGGCGGGAAATGCGATTGGTTGCCCAGATTGGGGATATGAGATGGATCAAGTCGTTCTGGATTTGGGTTTAGATGTGAATGTCCTACCTAAACAGACCTGGGAGTGCATGGGCATGCCCGCACTACAATGGTCTCCTATCCAATTATGGATGGCGAACCAACAGAAGATCCTGCCCATGGGAAGACTGCAAGGAGTTATAGTAGACATCGACAGTGTAAGTGCACAAACCGATTTTGGGGTCATAGAAATTGTGGATGACAGTAACCCATATCCTGCATTGTTAGGGATAGACTGGGCAATGGATATAAATGGAGTCATCAACCTGAAGAAACAAAAAATGGTATTCGAAAAGTAATCTCTCCGCATAGTGGTTCCACTGGACACAGCTGAAGGGGCGCGCTATACTGAGCCAGTGTGCGATGAGGAAATTGAAGGTGAACTGGATTGTATCCACCAGATCATAGCACAAGATCAGGACCAGGTGAATCCGATAGCAGACAGAAGAACCTCATGGGACCATGACAATTCCTGCATGTCGGACTCAGATGAAGAGATTGAGCGATGGCAGAACTGATTGCATGAGGTAACGACACTAAATTGTAATAGGATGGTTAGATCACTACGCCGTGTAACGATAGAGGAAAGGGAATAGCCAACTGGTAAGGATGCCACGAAAGTGAAGGAACCAGTCGACCAATCCAAAACGACAAAGCAGAGACAAAATCTGTAGGAGGTATCCATGGAGGCACCGCGCGTGGCAATTGCTTCAGGAGGGGGTACATGCCCAAAGATGCGGCAGAAGTGGCGCGGATGTTGAAGGTAGGTGTGCACATGGGTTGGAGGGAAAAACGGGGTAAGCATCCATCGCCAGCGTAGGTTGCAGGTGTATGTTGTGCAAACACCCAACCAAATCAAAACCACAAATCCGAATTCACCATAGCATTATGAATCGCTAGCGGTTTGTGACAAAGTTAGGAGGGGAATAGGGGGAAGCACGCACAATGTTCGGTCGATTAAACGACCCAATGGGGAATTACGGATACCACGAGTTCCATGGGCCTATAATAGAAGGTAGAAGGGAGCCCAGAATAAGCGAGGTAGCAACAGGCCTCGCGAAATCAATGAACTATGGGTGCAACTAAAAAATAAAAGCGCGCTAATAGGGGAGGGAATCAATAAGATGAACAATAACGATGCCTATGTCAGCCGCACGTGTCAACACATAAGGGAACCAGGCTCGGTCGGGCCTTTCGCAAAACCAGAACGAGCCGCGATCCTGCTATCATGGCTGCGCCCACACCAACGGAAGGATACACCCCACACAACAACGCACGAAGAAATAACAGCGCTAAAGGCAATCGAAAAGTGCTCATAGCCCGGGCTAGCAGGAAAGTTGAGACATTGCACCTGGGGTGCGACCACCTGAATAGCTGTAGAAAGCACAGTCTTAGCGCCCAAAGTAGTTGAAAGAAGGCGCGGGACTATAAACAAGTCTGCGGGAAGTCGGCACAGAAAACCGGTCCTGTACAAAGTCATTCGGTACAAAAAATCACGGCTATGCCACAAGGGTTGCACTGCCACACGGAAAGGTTGAAAGGTGACTACTAACATCATTATTCCTGACAATAAATTCAAGTTATGGCAGGGAGGAGCAGGCGGCGGGCCATTAAGACAGAAGTTCCAGGCTAGATACGAATAGATTTGTTGCCTAGTCGCTTTTAATGAGCTGAAGCTGGAGGGAAGGGATCCATTCAAAAGTACGAGTTCCTGTCAAAACCTATCGCCATCACTGGGTTATTCAAGATTTGAACCAGTAAAGACTAGCAAATACTCGGCTACCAGGCATCCTATGAGTTCCATGGCGAGAACCCGGGCATGGTTCGCGGAAGAGCTATACTCAACCTAGGAGGAGCCAGATGAAATAGCTGCGGCCCCTGAAGTTCCAAAATCCCCACGCACACCACAGCCTCGGAAAAACAAGCAGACGATGGGGCCAATCAAGGTATCACTGAGATTCAGTAAGTTATCAGTAGCTAAGAAGGGCAAAGCAATCACCACCGAACTCGAGGAGGACGACGAAGATTTGCAGGCTTTGATTGCTTAGATTGAAGCACAAGATGAGGATGAAGAGGATGTTTTCCAAATACCTTCACGACCCACATATATCTCCCCATGGAACAGGACGACCAAGATACCAAAGGACCTGGACGCTGCAAAGAATATACGCCAGACCCCTCTTCTTCAATGATGAGATAAGGTTCGATGGTTTACCGTTGGACTGAGTTCCGAGCATCAAGTTTGAAGATTGGGACCTTGCGGACAGCGACAAGTTCCCTGAATTGGACGAAGACAAATTACTGCCACGGAAGTGGTTACTAGGTGTGGAGGAGGTGGGATTAATTAATCTACGGTGGATACCCCACTATCAGCAAAGGCCCCGCGTAAGGGTTTTGGGGATCGAGGGCCGCAATTTTGGGTAAAGGTATGGTAAAGTTTCCGTGAGATGTGTGGAGTGTGAAGTGGAATGAGTCAAGTCAAAGGGTTGTCCACCTAAAAATAATGTAAATTGAGACGACCTGCCCATGGTCCGCGGGCCATGGGAATGTATAAATAGAGCAAGGCTCTATGATTAAAAGTTAGTTTTGGTATGTAATTTTGGCTCTGGAATGTAATGGGTTTATGAGGCAAGAAGTCTTGGAGCATATGTAAGTCTGAGTCAAGCGCATTGGTAGATAGAGGCTCTGCAGCTGTGTGCGCAGAGGCCTGGTAGAGTCCGTAGCTATGTGCGCGTACCCTTGCAGCTGAGTGTGCAGGGCGGATCTGGTTGTACTGAAGAGAAGATTAATAAAGATAAGAACTTCTGAATCATTGTGTGCTTTATGCAGATATGTTTACTACTTATGCTATGAATTTATGTATTATCGGGTTATGATTGCGCGCATCAGGTTTTACTATTAAATGTTTGCTTAAATACTGTAATAAAAAGCTCAGATCTGTAATAATTTCATTTATAAAGCAAGTACACCCGCGCGGATCTACGCGAGAGTTTGATAACACTACAAACCACATCAAGACATCCCAAGGGTGCGGAAACCTAGTTCCAGCACCCTCCCCTGCTACCTCGGGTGAGACCTCTGTCCATGCTCGGTAGACTGTTGCCGAAAGGGACAGTAGCTGTAGGATTTGTTTGGCTAATAACTCTTCTGAACCTGGGTCAGGGCCCAATAAGCCAACAATTATGCCCTGATAGGATCCTTTTCATTGATGTTCTCCTTTGCCTCTGGTCCACCATTGGTTGCTTGTTCTCGATTAAGGGTCATGGCCCGTGCCACCACGTTCTTCATGACCCAATACTGTTGTATTGTTTGTCTAAAGAGGGAGTGACGGTGTTGAGAATTCCCTGGATCGGGAACCATACTTTCCCATTCCTCCATGGGGATGTCTTAGTTCTTTATACTTTCGTTAAGTTCTCGCTCCCATCCATCAATTTGGGCTCTGATGTCCGGCGGGTTCTGTTTGGTCAATTTAGTATGTCCTAAATTGCTGTTTAAAATGTCAATCTAGGAGTCGTAAACTGATGAAGTGAAGTGCACTGTATGTGCAAGATAACCTTTTCCTTAGTCTTTTGTCGTTTTTGAGTTTTTAGTTTGTTTTTGGGTTTATCTTCTGTGGATTCCCTAGTGTGAGATGGCGAAATTGAAAATTAAGTGTGAATGGTAATGGTGATTTCTACAATGATTTTCCAACCTTAAAAGTTCTCAAAAAGAAAGTTTCTAAACTGACTGTAATGAAATCAATTCTCAAAAGAAGTAAATGCATCAAAACAATGAACTAGTGACAATGGCCCAGTATCCTTACTTCTGTGTGAAAAAGAAAATAAAATCTGAACTTAAAGCAACTCAAAGACTAAAAGTAAAACAACTAAATCACACTACTTCAACCCATACTCTGACCCTTCACCTTTCGACTCAGTCCGGCTATAGGAAGTAATCATAAACAAGCTGAGTATTATGATATCTAAATTGCAGGAAATTAAATTGCATAAAAGGAAACTAAGATTTAACTACTCATTCATATTTCAATTCTTGAAAATGACATAAGTAATTCAATCTCTAACTTGCAGGAAAACAAACTAGATCACACTACTTCAAGTAATATTCTGATTCCTTACTAATTGAGTCGCTTGGCTATAGAAAGGAAATCATAAACAGGTAAGTAATATGATGTCTAAATGGCAGAAAAGTAATCAAGCAAAACAAAACTTGAAAGAAGTGACAATGCTGGAATTAAACTTAATAAATAAAAATAAGCAGAAAGGACAAGATGATCTCATGTCAGTAGCTATCAAAAACATGTAAATGTGCCCGGGCTGCCTATAAAAACCTGTAAAAGAAACACTGATCAACTTAACAATTATGAAGAGAACATGAAATATGGACAGTGATGAACATTATAACAGCATAAAATATATACAAGTAATGACTAAAAAAAGCAGTAAATAAAAGCAAGTAAGAAACTATACAAGCTTTGGTGTATAGGGGCCCTCTGTCACCTCAGCCAACCAACTACTTAATCACAAATTGGATTCAGGAACGTTGTCTTCTCATATATTGAATTGCAGAAATAAAGTAAAGGAAAATACAACACAGTGGGATGAAACAACAGTCAAAATTACAACTTCCAGACTAACTGTTCAACGTATATCAACACGTTATTTATAAGTGCAAATGCTAATAACTAATTCCTAGATTTGTGCTGCCAAGAGACACGTAAATCTCCATGGCCTGAGATTTAGCGTGATGGTCATTACATCAGTTGAGTCCATGGAGTGATGGCTGCTTGATTCGGTTCGCAGGCTGGTCGACAGTTGTGCCAGTACCTCCAAGAATGAAGGATCGTGCCACGCAATCCTTCACGTGTGCCAAAACAGAGCCGTGCCACCGCAAAATTCCTCATTTGGCCCTTCCTTTGACCGTCGTTGACCATGACTGTTTATGAGCGATTTCATTGATATGAGAGGACACACTCCATGTACACGTCACCTGCATCCTGCCCATGTGGCTGGTTTCTCCATTGGACACCTGTAGCATATCTTTTGACAAAATGGCTACGGAAACTCGGGCTGGCTGCGGAAAGTGACAAGTTTCCGCAACTGTTTGCACAAAAAATCTAAACCAAACAACAATCAGAAACATAGTTAGGAAACCATTTCATAAGCTCTTTTTAGCCTAATATGCAATGATTTGACAGCTGGGTGGATGAAGTAAATCGAAAAAGAAGGCTGAAAGGGTATATAGGGAAATGCAAGTTTGGGATTCAACAGGTTCCCTGCCATGTAGGCGTCAATGAGGGTTTTCATGTGTTCACAGCTTGACTTTCTCCCTATTTTCCTTTGTTCTTTGTTCGAGCCGCTCATTCCTTCAGCCATATTTTTGTCTCGCTTTCCCCTCCTGGTCACCATGTTACAACCTACCTGCCTATTTCTGTTTGCCTCTTGTTGTTCTCTATCTTCCTCACAGTGCTTGGCGTGGTGTGAGGTGAGACCTATCACATAGCCATTATGATTATTAGTTTGATTATAATAAAACAAAACAATTTCCCATTTACCTGTGTCCTTTTTCTTATCCCTTCCATTTCCAGAATTAGTATTCTTTGAGATTCCTTTTTGAATTTCACCAGTCCTCTCAAAGTTATGGGTTCTTTCCTTTCTTATTTCTCTTGAAGTTTTTACCTCATGGCAAAAACCATCATGCAAACCGCCTATCCAAAGCGTCTGCATGGTTTCCTCACCAAGGAAGGTTGGTTTGCTATTCCTCGCTTTGCAGGGTCTCTCGGGTTTGGGTATGTTCTCCCTTAGAGTGATGAACTTATATTTTTCCTCCCCTAGAGGTATTCTGTCTCCCTGGTTCTCTTTTTTCTCGGTTCTACTTGCTCTCCGAGGTTTTTCCTTGTTGCCTTTTGGTTTTCTCTCAGAGTTTCCAACAAGGATGATTATAGTCCCACTCTTCCTTATTTTGTTTCAAACATTTGCCGTGGTGGAGACATTTCCCATCCTGGGTTTTATTCCCTCCCACCTTAGCTTCCTACCCCGGATTTTCATTTCCTTTTTTACTGTATTTGACCAACCAGGGTCATAGGAGTTTATGGGAATCTTTTTGCTGGAGTCATACCTTTTCTTTATCAAATTTCCTATATTACTGCAAAGATTCATCCTATGCCTTATGTTATGTTCCTATTCCAATAAGAGTCATAATTTTTGAATGGTTGAGGTCAAATTTGTAATATGTACAAATATTTGCTTTCTGCAAATGTTTTCCATATTCAAATTAAAAAAAGTAAAAAATGTAAAGTGGGTATGTCCTAAAAGAAAAATCAAAGAGAAAAAAGAATAATAAGGTCAAAAAAGATGAAAAAATGAACCACAAGAAAGAGAAAGACCATGAAAGTGTGCAAGTCAACATGCCACTACTATTTCCTTTTGATGCAGAATAAAAGGTTGTGTGCAACTTGTTACCTTTGCCACAATCCATGGATAGTCAAAATGTTTAAACTTGGTTATTTCATGTTTTCAATTTCATGCTTATAGATAATGAAATAAAAACTAACCAAACAATGTAATCTTGGTAGATAAGTAGATAGGTAGAGTTAATAAAAGGAGCTCAACTGTTTAATCTGAGCCCTTGGATGTAATAAGGTTAGACTTAGATAGATGGCTTTTGTAAAAAGAAAAGAAAAGTTTTGATAAAGGGTTTGCCAGCTTAAGTGCACCCTAATAAAGAGTAGAAAAAATGGTAGGATGAGTAGATGGGTAAGTAGTTGAATGGTTGTAGAATTATGATGATTGATTAGATTAAATCTTATCATTTACTTTCATCATCAAATTTCTAAAGTATGCATGATAATTGAGTATTTACCAAAGCACACAAAGTCAAATTGATCAACCTCCCTCATTCACTACAACTTTCACTTAACTAATTTCCAAGGAAAAGTCTTAAAGTACCTAAAACCTTAAGTTAAAGGGACCCATAGCATTTCTCTGATTTCTAGAGGGACCGGACCCTCGGCCCAATAACTTAGAGGTTCTAAGTACTAAAATCCCCTCATGAACATTCATCCCCTTCAATTCAATCATTTTCCCCTAAAAAATCCCTTTTCCTAAGATAAAATCACCGTTTTCCTAGGGAAAGTAATTACCCCCATGTAAAACCCATTTTTTTCGAAAAACCCACAAAAATGAACGTAGCCTAAGTTATAACGTTTCCATGTGAAAAGTAAATAAATTTCAAAACACATTATACTTAGCGCAAATCCATTTTTCGCCTTTTTCCATATTAACTTCTAATTTTATTTATATATTAAATCTCGAAAAATAAACCCTTTCTTGTATATTTTATTAAAACCCTTTAACTTTAATATCTCGTCCCGGAAAGTTTGAAACATAAACTTTATTAATAAATAATTAATGGGTTAATTAAGTCATTCAACGACTAATTAATAACTAAGGCCCATCGTCAAATAAAAGAGATTAATTAACCGATCTGCAGTTAATTAATAATTGACCCCGCCAATGAAATCACTCCCGACGTCATTAAACCTCCATAATCCTTCATTAATTAAATCCCGCCACATTAAAACCCCGCCGGGCCCCTCCATTGAACTTCATATCAAATCATCACCCCGATCACCATACGATCTGATCCCTTTTGATCCAACGGTCGATGCTCATATCGGGCGGCCTCCGAAGGCCGACCTTTACCCGCTCGATATGGGTGGTTTCACTATTCACCCCGCTGCTATGTGGCGTCCGATGAATGGCATCGAGCGGCCTCCCCCCAAAACCGCTCAAGCCCAAAAGCAGTGCGATATGATCCCCCCTTACCACCTCCTGCTAAACGACAAAACTTTGCATCCCCGCTTACCGCCTCCCGCTAAACGACGAAACGTCTCATCCCCCACTTGACGCCAAGTGTCCCTTTCTTCGTGTACCCACAAAAATAATTGAATTTGTGGATAAAACTAAAAAACTCATTGTTTTTAGTTTTACTGTGAAAAAGACCACTCATAGAAGCACCAGAGCATGTACAATCGTCAACCCACGTCTAACTGCCAACCTATTGAAGCTGCCAAAAATCCAGACCACCTTTTCAGTCACGTGCGCTTTTTGCAAACTGCGCATAGTTTCTCATCACTCCGTTCAAAGCCGAAACCAGGTATTTACCCAAATTCACTGAGAAACCCTATTTTATTCCCGAACCTTGATTCAGTTGCTTCAAATTACTAAGTAATTCAGTAAGATAGTTTCCCAGTGACTCCAAAATACTCTGAATTAGACCAGTTTTCCCCAATTTCATTGAAAACCCTTTGCCCCTATCCTTGAATCCACAAGAACCAAGGATGGCTGCTCCTATGGCATTAAACGTCCTGCCAATTTCTACTCCCCACAGGGATTTAGACCATCTCCCATTAGCATATAAAGATTTTCATATTAAAGATACCTTTGTCTAAGAATCCCCTTTGAAACTATACTGCAGGTACAGTGACCAATACCTGAACCATGCAGACTACATAGAGCTTTGGGAATCAGGCTTACCCAAGTACCAATTCCCCAGAGCTCATATCTTCCAAGAGATTATCCATTATTGCCATATGAACTATAATCCCAACCAAAGGGCAGTGATGACCCCTGATCATTATGTATTATTTACCATCATTGCTGAGTCCATAAATGAAATGCTGCAGTTACATCCACCAAAGAATTCTTGAAATTGAACAGTATGCTAATCAACTAGAATGGGTGGAGAACACTTTGGTAGACCGAGATAGCACAAAAGTTGTTGTCAATAATGCATTGATTGATTTAGAAAGAAGACTTGATGAAGATTCATTTGTACAGGTGCCAGGAGAATCTCAATCTCAAAGGAAATTATAGGAACATAGTGGGCAAACAGTAGAAGAAAGACCTTAGGAGCAAGAGCCATCAGATCAGCCAGAGGAATCAGAACAACCAGATATATCAGAAGAACTTGCTCAGTCCAGACATATCATGATTAATCCACCTATTTTACAGACTCCTCTAAATGCGGAGAGAAATCCTAAGAGAGATAGAGAGGAGGCCACTCCTTCTAGTAGACCTATTGCCCAAACTTATGTCAAGAGGCAAAGGTTGAATCCATTTTCTAAACAAGAGTTTATTGAAGAAACAACTGGGACTATAGGTACAGGAAGAGCATAAAGCAGGCAGAACACACCCTCTGGAGGTACACAAGAACCTTCCACTTCACAAGCTCAAATGCTAGAGAGACAACAGAGCGTGGAAGTATCCTCATTCAGAGCTCCAAGTCGCCAGAGCCAAGACATTCAAGAGAAATACAAAGAAATAAAGGCCAGGAATGAAATATTGAAGGCCCAAAGCTATGCACATTACCTAAAAATAGCTCCTACTAGTTATACAAGGCTAATGTTAGCCTTTGACATAAAGGAAGGTAAGATGAAAATGAGTTTCTTGAAGCCTACTACACAGTAGCCCAGGTCAATTGTAGATTATTTGAAAATAGATTTTGAAGTATTGGCAAAGGATATCCATCCTATTGACCAAATAGAATTACATAAGCAAACTCGGGAAATGGTCTACTCCACCTTGAACAACAAGGCAATTGTAGCTCACCAACTCCAAAATTCGCTGAATAACATATCAACGCAATTCTAGTTCGAGAAGGCCTCTTCACAGGCCAAGGATACTAGAATAAAGTCCTTGCAGGACTTAGTCATAGAACTGGGGCATGATCCCAAGGACGTGAAAGCTGCAAAAAATCTTATTAAAAAGAAAAATTATGACATAGCTGCACTGAAAAAATAGCTCAAAATTCCTCCTCTTCGTCATCCTCAGACAATTGATGTATTGGAAACTCAGAAGGAGGAAGAGCTTATGGACTTAGTCCTTAGGTTGAATGAACAAATAAAAGAAATAGAGAAAGAGTTGTATAACTTGCTACAATCTAAACAGAGTGAGTTGGCCACCACTCCTCATATTGTAATTCCTACAGTCTCTACAGCAGTACCCTCTACATTGGCTGCTTCCTTGGCACCAACAGTTCCACTAGCTACTGCTCTGCCAGTTACAAGTACATCAACAAGCGCAGGGACATCCACAGAAAAAACAACTGAATTGGTAAAAGCCATGGAGGAAATGAGCATCCAGGCTACTGAGCTTAAGAAGCTTAGAGAAAAAGTGTCAAGTTTGGAGAATGATTACAAACTTGCACAGATACAACAGAAGGAAGAAGTTCAGAAGAATCAAAGAATGGGAGAAAGAATAAAAGTCCTTAAAAAGGACTTGACATTGCAAAAACCACTTGGAGACATGAAGGAAATTATTTGGGCCAACACCATTGATTCTATCAATGATGTTTGGCCATTTATTCAAGTAATTTTTGAACGAACTGAATTAGTAAAACTGGCTACAAAAGCAATCCACAAGACAATGGAAGAGTTGGGAGATAAGCCTAAAGAAGCCAACTAATTGATATAATTTTTGAACAATAGAAACAGGTACTAGCTTGATGAACTAGAAATAGAAGATAGAACATGAACTATCATAGAAATAAAGAAGGTTCTCACTAAGAGGAACCTTATGCTCAATATGGAGAAAAGGTGCCAAAGCATCCAAGCTGATATTGACATATTTATGACAAAGTTTGGTATTTTGAGGGAAAAAGGACTTCCCAGTCCTATGGTAATACATGACAAGTTGATGTCCCAAGATGATTATGTTGAAATACTAAACAAGTTGGCCACTAGCCAAGCTAGCACTTCAGGGGTAAGAGCTTTGCCCACTGGAAAGGTATTATATGATAGTCTGGAAAATCTATTTTTCATAGAGCATGAGGTCATGCGCTTGTTCATCAATAGGCCAAATTTTTCCAAGTATACAGAAGCTGACGAGATGTATAGAAAGATGATAAGGATGAAATTACCTGGCAATGAATGATGGATGAAACTAACAGATTTACTATAAAGTTACTGTAGTAAATCTATATGACAACTAGATAAAACAGGTAAAACAAAGTCAAAGTGTAGTAGGTAAAGAGTATCAGTAGGTAGAAGACATAAAGTAATTCCAGCACATAAGTATCAAGCAACTAAAAAAGCCAAATCCGAATTACAACAGCCAGAACAATCACAATAAAAGGGACAACACGAAGACAATTCTCCATCTGTCTCTATCTTCGTGCTGAAGATATTTTTGGTTTCCTAGAATAATTCTCATATTGTTATGAGATATCTTGAATCATGTTTTGTATAAATACTTCATATTTTGAAATAATTAGGGTGGATTAAAATACATGTCTGTAGACATTTTATATTGAGCCAAGGAGCTATTGTACTCAAGACTGGATTGGTTTTGCTGGGTTATTAAATAAAGCTAAGGACATTTCGCTAGATTCTTGTGCACAGTTGGAACCAAATAAGTATTATCTCTTCATGTTTAAATAATGTTTTCTCATCATGTTTTAAATATTCACATGTGTCTCTTATGAAATCTGAAAAGTAAACAAGGAATGATACCTCAGAATTAGCTTAAATGCTCTCTGTTTTAATTGTTTACTTTCTATATGTTTTCTACTAAACTATCTTGGTCTGGGAATTCTTGATTGCTCCCTTACTTCTGTAGTTTTCCCCCGTTGGTCCATAGTAAAGGATTCTTAGTTTCCCTTTGCTATTGATCATTCTTCTTTTCTTCATCTTAATCTGGTTAAGGATTCTTCATTTCCCTTTGCCCTGGTTAGGACTACCTCATCCATTTGAACTTGAAAATTTGCTTTTGCATGCTAGCCCGCCCTGAATACTTGTTCTGCCCATCTATTTTCTTAATTCCACCACCCAATCAAAACAAAACAATCATGAGCACTAAGAACTAGCCTGAAATCCTACCCAAAACAAAGTTAAACTATAAAGAGAGAGCCCTCTCTGGACTTAGGTTGGCTAGAACCTAAGTATAAAAGATTAGTTTTGTGGTTACCTCAGACTATTCCTTCTTTGATAACTTCTAGGGAAGACATCTCAGTGATAACATAGTGGTGACTCCACTGGGGACTCGAAACCCTCAGTCTTAATAAACCTTTGAGAAATTCAAATTTTTATTTTCAAGCCTCTTAAAGGGTTTATTAGAAGTTATTTCAAAAATTCATAAAAAGCAAAATAATTATGAAAGCTCGAAATCTGGCTTCTGGGAGAACTCACTATACCAGGGCCAACCCTGATCCAAATCCTCCCCTCATATTTGATAATCCCAACCTTATTCTGAGAATAATCAGAAGACAAGAAAGTTCAGTAAGCCCTAGACCTTTATTTAGATCTAATTCTTGCCCTTGTGAGTGGTTATTCATAGAAGACCTCCCTTTTGACGAGTATTTTGACATTTCCCTATTTAGAACCAAGTCCTGGAGTGCACTTGAGGACACATTTGTATATCCATAATTTACAAAAGAACTTGAAGTCCAAAGGGAAAACTTTTCAATTAATCAGTACCTTCTGAATTCCCCTCAGTCATCCCTCACTACTGATAGAATCCATAAACTTTATGAAATAGCCTCAACTCCTTTAGCTCACCATCATTTCCTCACACTTCTGAAGTTCATTCCTCATTTCCGTTCATACTTTCACTTCCCCATCAGCCTATCACTACCCTTCAAATACCCATTACCCATGTTACTCCAAATCCTTCTGCTACCGCAACTCCTGTTCTCAATCTTGTCCAACTTAGAGCTATGGCACTCAGATATGCCCCCCTTGTGATGCCTGCTCATCAAGGTGTCTTGCCACTAGAATATTAGAGTAAAATTACCTTATTTGATGGCACTGGATCTTACACAACACAACAACACACAAAAAAGATGACAGATTATTTTGAACTGCATGAAATTGACATAGGAGATGTCCAAATGAGAATTTTTTCCAAACTCTAGCTGGAGAAGTGAGAACATGGTTTAGATCTTTGCCTCCTCAAAGTATAAATAGTTTATAAGTTCTTTACCAACAATTTTTAAATAGGTGGGAGAAGAAAAATAACCTCTTCAAATTCTTTATGAATATGAAAATCTTAAGAGGGGACCAAACGAAACTGTTCAGGATTATTGTACTAGGTTTAACAATGTATATAATGCAATACCACTTGACATTAGGCCTCCACCTGGCTTAGCCCTGATCAAGTTCCGAGACGGGTTTGATACTGACATGGTTTTTCAACTTAGAGAAAGGAATCCCCCAACCCTAGAGGATATGCAAAGTGTATCAGTTAGTGTAGAAGCTAATCTACTATCCAAAGGAGAACACCTCTAAAAGATGAAAATTCACCCTTCAATCAAAACATGGGTGCTTTAGCTAAAGGAATGGACAAAATTGATGGAAAAAATAGAAAACATAGAAAGGAAACCTCACTGGGATAGCCAACAGGCACCTCCAGTAAGGAATCAAAATTTTAGGAAGAACCAGAACCAAAACACTGGTAAAAATGGGCCTGATCAGAACATTAGACCTCCTTTCCAAGAGAATTATGCTGAAACTTCCCATCAAGAAGACCCTAAGCTAGACACCCAAATCAATTTAATGAGATTAGATGATGAGGACTCAATATTTCTGACTCAAGATGATCAGGAACTATACATGCTTCAACAGTTACAGACCCATACTGGAGAATCTTTTGACTATAAGCAAGTGTATGACTCTGCTATCTTCGAAGTGCATAAACAGTACGATTTGAGAAGCAAAAAGGACACTGATGTTCTAGAACAAAATAAGAAATCGGTACCTAATCAGCCGAAGAAAGTGAAAGCTGCTCCAATTACAAAAAATTGCAGATCCTTTCTAGATCAAATCAAAACCCTCCTAGTCCCACCATTGAAGATGTAACCAATGACCAAACTTCTAATGAGCAACCTTCCACTTCAGTCCCCCTCAAGGGAACAGTGGAACAACCTCTAGAAATTATATTAGAAAATCCAATTAAGAATACTCCAAACACTGAAAAAGAAGAACATACTACTCCTAACCCTGCTGTTAAGGTTTCAAATGTTCAAACATACAAAAACCCTTTGCCTTTCAATTTGGGAGAAGAGGTGGCCAAACTTAAAATCTCAGTTCCTTTAACAGAACTAGTTAAAATCTTGAAATTTCATTGAAAATGAAGACTCTGTTAACTTATTTGATGATCAACCTGAGTTAATTTTCGGTCCTGACATTAATGGAAAACCAGTGGAAGGAGGGATACCACCCTTCTACATTAGCCTTAACATCCATGAAAAAATCCTACATAATGCCATGCTAGACTCTGGGGCTTCACACAATCTCATGCCTAAATCCGTTATGGAGAAGCTAAACTTGGATATCACTAGACCCTACAAAGACCTGTTTTCATTTGATTCACGCCAAGTTAAGTGCCTTGGATTTATAAAAGACCTGTGTGTTTCCCTAGTGCAGTACCCTGCCAAGGCCATTCTTATGGACATAGTTGTTTCTGATATACCACCTAATTATGGTATGCTGTTGTCTAGATCTTGGGTTGCCAAACTCCAAGGATCTTTGCAACTTGACATGTCATATGCTACCATATCAGTCTTTGGACATCTTAAGAAACTGTATAGAGAAACTTTGATGAAGTATGTAGTGAGTACCCATGAGAGGCTTCAAAACATTCCTATATATTCAATGCATTATGATATTGATTCTTTCATTCTTTACAACGCTGAATCTAACCAGGAAGACACTTCAAACATCATAATAGCAGAACCAAAAGAAATTTCAGTATTAAAAGAAGATAAAAGTGTCCAAATTCAAGAAATTTCAAATAACAAAGATGACCAAGATACAGTAGTCAAAGAAGATTTTGTTCCCCCAAACAGTAAGAATTATGAACATGAAATTCTATGGCATCTTGAATTCAATGGGTCAGTTAAAAAACTAGGTGCATGAGCAGGTGTATGGGTTTACAACTTAGAAAATGATCATTCAGAGGGTCATGCCTACAAATTTAACTTTAAATGTACAAACAACATGGCCGAATATGAAGCATTTTTGTTAGGTCTGAAATTGGTCAAAAGGTTAGGAGCCATAAGAGTCTCTATTATGGGAGATTCTAAGTTGGTAATAAAACAAATTAACGTTGTTTATATGACTAGGGATCCTAGGCTGGGATTTTATAGAGGAACAATTGTAGAAATACTAAATACTTTTTTAGAAACCAAGCTTGCTGTTATTCCAAGAAAACACAATATGCAAGCTCATAGCTTAGCCATGTTTGCTAGTACTTGCAAGTTGCCATTTCAGCCCAACCATCAGTACACTGCTAAGGTTAGGCATAGACTTGTTATTCCTAACAACTTAAAGATCTGGCAAGTGTTCAATAATGACCAACAACTTAACAATTTTTTGACTTTAGGTGAGGAATTTGTAAAAAGCAACATAGACACAGACATAACAGTAGATTTTGATTACCTTGAGAAAATAGAAATTAACAAAGTAGGAGATGAAAGGATAGATAGATTCCATCCCACAAAGTTTACAAAATCAGATATTCAAAACCTAAAAGAAATTGAAATTGATGAAGCAATCAACGAAGAATCTGAAGTCATCAATCTTAAAGACATTTTTTTGCCCAAAGGATTAACTCCTTTGGAGGACTTATTTGATTCAAACGATGTCCCTAAAAAGCCGAAAATGGAACCTTTAAAATTGGACATTGAGGAATGTAACATAGGCTTTGAAGAAGATCTCAAAATGATAAAACTTTCAAAGTCTTTACTTCCCAATGAAAAAATGAAATACATAGAATTGCTCAAGGCATTCGAGGACATTTTTTCTTGGAATTATGAGGACCTTAAGTCCTATGATACCAGCATAATACAACACACCATTCCCTTAAAAGAAAACCAAAAGCCTTTTAGAGAGAAGCTTAGAAGGATTAACCCCGTTCTATTGCCTTTCATTGAAAAAGAGATCAAAAGAATGTATGAAGATAAGATTATTGCACCAATTAGATTCTCAGATTGGGTCTCTAATTTGGTACCTACAAGAAAGAAAACTGGCGAAATTAGACTGTGTGTTGACCTTAGGAATTTGAATAAAGTTTCACTTAAGGATACCTACCCTCTTCCTAAAATGGATCACATATTACAAAGGGTAGTAGGTTCAACCAGAATCTCACTGCTCGATGGGTTTTCTGGTTACAACCAGGTTTTAGTCCACCCAGATGATCAGGTAAAAACTACATTCACTACTCCCTGGGGCACTTTCATTTATGTGAAAATTCCTCTTGGGTTAAAAAATGCAGGGGTCACCTTTCAAAGAGCAATGGACATAGCCTTTGCTAAGGAAATCCATGACTTCCTGGTAATATACCTAGATGATATCACAATATTCTCTAAATTTTTGGGTTGTGTTATATTCTTTCCACTACTAACCTACATAGTGAACCAGGGGGGTTAGAGGGGGGGTGGAGCCCCCCCTTTGTTGCGCCGATTGCGCAGTGGGGGGGTCATAGGGGGGCGGGTAGCCCCTCTCTATGGGGTTCGGGGCAACGCCTCGGGAAATTATTTTTGGACCCTATATTAGGTTGGGCGAACCTACCTATGGTTTTCGGTCCATGGTATTGGATGCTTCAGCATGTATAAATATGTATTGTAACATTGAAAGGAAAATAATCAAAAATCAAGCTGGTAGTCCCAGTTTTGGGATCCAGGGGAAAATCTCTGTGCATATGTGTTTTATGTGTTATGCTCTCGCATTTTTTATTTTCTTTGTTTTAGAATTAGTATGCAGGTAATTACTGTACAGGGTTAAAACCTACATTTGGTATCAGAGCTGTTTTGGCTTCAAGGGGACGCCTTTGTTGCTGAGGGGTTTCGTTCGGGCCTGTGGTAGACCTTGTTCAATGGGAGATCTGTGAGATCGATTCTGGTGGTGAAAGAAGATGGCGAGCAGCGAAAAGATAGAGATTGAGAAGTTGAATGGTCGGAGTTTTGAGTTGTGGAAACTCAAGATGGAGGATCTGTTGGTGGATAAAGATCAGTGGATCGCGGTAGATCCGGGTAATAAACCAACGGGAGTGACCGATGAAGAATGGAAGAAGTTGGATCGGAAGGCAAAGAGCACAATACGATTGTGTGTCTCAGATTCAGTATTGTTGAATGTATCATGGGAAGCTACGGCGAAGGCTTTGTGGGACAAGTTAGGGACTTTGTACCAATCTAAGTCTCTGGTGAATAAATTGTTCCTGCGGAAAAAGCTGTATAACCTGAGGATGAAAGATGGAGACTCGGTGACAGAGCATCTGAATGCATTTAATACTGTGATAAGTCAGTTATTATCTGTTGATATTAAAATTTCAGATGAGGATAAGTGCATCAGTCTATTGTGTTCTCTACCAGATTCGTGGGATAGTCTGGTTATTGCAATAGGTAGCAATGCAACTGCTTTGCAGTTTGATGAAATAGTCTCAGCCTTGCTGACGGAGGAGATGAGACGGAAAAATATGGACAACCAGAATGGTGATGCCTTGTCTGTACGAGGACCGTCCCAGAACAGAAACAAAAATAAGTCATCGAGTGGGAGATCTAAATCTAGAGGGAGATCTAAATCTCCAGGAAAACCTACAAAGGTGGTGTGCTGGAAATGCCGAAAGGAAGGGCACTTCAAAAGGGAGTGTAAATCTAAAGCTCCTGATAAAGGAAAGGGTTTTGACGATGCTCCTTCTGCAGAGGCGAAAACCACCTCAGATGATGAAGGTGGGGATGTGTACTTGGCTTCTTCAAGTACACATGTAGATCATGAGGCATGGTTAATTGACTCAGGTGCATCCTTTCACTTCACTCCCCATAGAGAGTGGTTTTGCAAGTATGAGAAATACGACGGTGGTGATGTCTTCTTAGGAGATGATAGGAAGGCTAGAATAATTGGTCGTGGAAAAGTAAAGTTGAAGTTGCAAGGTGGAAGGGTTAGAACCCTTCCGGGTGTTCTGCATATCCCTGCATTGGCTAGAAATCTGATTTCTGTAAGCAAGTTGGATGATGCAGGTGTAAAGACAGTGTTCGAGAAGGATACCTGCATGATGGTTCGAGGAGCACTGGTATTGATGCGAGGAGTTCAGATTGGAACTTTGTAGAAGTTGCAAGGTAGCATTGTTGTTGACGGGTGCAATAGTTCTATGGTTCCTGAAAATGGAGCAGAAAATCTAGTGGTCTTTGGAGAGAAGACCACGTTGTGGCATCAAAGGCTTGGACATATTGGAGAGAAGGGCCTTCGAATACTTCATGGTAAAGGTATGGCAGAAGGTATGAGTAATAGCTCTCTGGATTTTGATTTCTATATTGTGTATATGGGAAGCAGAATCGAGTGAGGTTCCCCTCTGGTGGTAAGAGGACGAAACAAATATTAGAGCTTGTGCACAGTGATGTGTTTGGACCTGTGAAAGTTCCATCACTGGGTAAGTCTGTTACTATGTATCATTTATAAATGACTTCTCAAGGAATACATGGATATATTTCCTTAAGATGAAATTTGAAGTCTTTGATAGGTTTAAAGAATTTAAGGCTCTGGTGGAAAATCAGACAGAGAAGAAGATAAAGGTGCTGAGGACAGATAATGGTGGAGAATTCTGCGGCAAGGAATTTGAAGAATTTTGTAAAAGTTGGGTATAGGCACGCAGAAGACTACTCCATATACACCTCAACAAAGTATCGCAGAAGAATGAACAAGACGCCTGATGGAAAGGGCAAGAGCATGCTCAGTGGTGCCAAGTTAGGACAGGAATTCTGGGCAGAGGCGGTGGATACTGCATGTTACTTGGTCAACAGGTCACCTTCATCAGCGTTGGAGGATAAGACTCCACAAGAAGTCTGGACTGGTAAGAAACCCTCTCTTTCACATCTGAGGGTATTTGGATGTGATGCATATGTACATGTTCCAAAGGAGAAATGAACCAAGTTGGATAGTAAATAAAAAAAGTGCATCTTTATTGGGTATAAGGATGGTTTAAAGGGTTATAAGCTTTGGAACCCAGTACAAGGAAGGTTGTGTACAGTCGAGATGTGGTGTTCAGAGAGGTGAAAGATGTTATTAAACATGAAGTCCAACCAAAGGAACCTGTGAAGATAGAGTTTGAACTAAGGGAGGAAGAATCAGACTCTGTAGCAGAGGAGGAATCAGAAGATGAAGAGCCACAAACTCCAGCTGTGAGAAGATCAGCTCGAGAAAGAATGCAGCCAGAAAGGTATAGTCCATCTGCTTTCTGTTCAAACTTTGCTTTGTCTGTTACTGATGATGATCCCAGAACTGTGAAGGAAGCAGTGGATTCAGAGGATGGAAAACTCTGGAAAGAGGCCATGGTTGATGAAATGGCATCTTTTGCACAAAAATGAGGCTTGGGATCTGCTGGAGTTGTCGGCTGGAAGGAAACCCATTGGCAGCAGATGGGTGTTCAAGAAGAAGACAAATGCAGAAGGGAAGGTGGAGAAATACAAAGCTCGGTTGGTAGCAAAAGGTTATTCCCAGGTGCCAGGAATTGATTTTGGTGATATTTTTTCTCCTGTTGCCAAGGTAACTTCTATTAGATTACTTTTATCTGTTGCTGCTACTTTTGATTTGAGGTAGAACAGATGGATGTGAAGACAACATTTCTTCACGGGGATTTGGAAGAGGAAATCTACATGAAGCAACCTGAAGGCTTTGCGATGAAGGGTAAGAAAGGAACATAATGAAAAATCAAGCTGGTAGTCCCGGTTTTGGGATCCAGTGGGAAATCTCTGTGTATATGTGTTTTATGTGTTATGCTCTTGCATTTTTATTTTTCCTGTGATTTAGAATTCATATGCAGGTGATTTCTATACGGGGTTAAAACCTACATTTGGTATCAGAGCCATGCCCCGAAGTTAGCCAAGTGGATGAATCCTCGTAATGCTAAACAAAGGTGGTCGGCCCTGGTAATATCATGATGGGATCCATGGATGAGCTTGGTTAGACAGGCGGTGTGCTCCAGATTCTTCATGGACATGTCTTAGTCCCAACACGGTGAAGATGAGTTGACCTGGGATAGAGCAAGCTCTCGAGGCAGGTGGTGTTCCATGTAAGGCATGTGCTTCTAATACATTGGAGCGGAGAATCCTGGTTGGTAGAGAGGAAATGGATGGATAATCGCTTGAAGGGAGGCTCGATGGTCCTTTGTTCGAGGGGAGGATTGTTGGGTATACGACCAAAGTCCCACATTGACTAGAAGTGGGGAGGATAATGGGTATATAAGGATGGACAAATATCTCCATTAGTATTAGGCCTTTTGGGGTAAAGCCCAAAAACAAATCCATGAGGACTTAGGTCCAAAGTGGAAAATATCATACCATTATGGAGATATGTGGTGTCCAGAGTCCTTACATAGACTTAATCCTCATCTTCCTCCTCCAACCAGAGAGGTAAGTCATGCTCTAGCAGAGGTTGGGCAAGAGGATATAAGACTAGTTGTTTGGACATATGCCCATTCTTAATGGTCATGCTCCGAGCTTGACAACTGATGTAACCATCTACAGTAGCTAACCAAGGCCTTCCTAAGATGAGGTGATACCCAGTGAGTTTTGCCTTTGGCTAAAGGACCAAGAAGTCCGTAGCGTACTCCTAAGAATCAATGGAGACCATGACATCTTCCACAATCACCTTGGGGGTCACAATGGAGCGGTCTGCTAATTGCAGTACTATCGAGGTCTTTCTTAGGGAGCCCTGAAGGTTGAGCTTAAGCATAGTGTCCTTAGTCATCACATTAATGGTAGCCGCTAGATTAATCAGGGTGTGGGGGATTATTGTGCCATTGATGTGGACATCGACTACAGGATTCCCAGGGTCCAGATATTTTGGACAGATTACCTGTCCCAGCATCAAGTCTGATAGTTTTCGTATGACATTGATGGTTGGGGCATCTCTCTTGCACCTACCTGGGTGCCTGAAACACTTCTCTTTGATCAATTGGTTGCATATTGGTACATCTTTTATGGCTTAGAGAAGTGGTATTTTCACACATAACTGTTTAAGTTCTCCCATAAGTTCAGTCTCTTTTGGGTTTGGTTACATGGTTCCAGTTAGTCTCTCAGGAAAGGGTGGAATGGCTTTTGGTTCACTTTCCTGCTTCTCTTCATTATCCTCCTTCGGAGGAGGTTGGTTGTTTGGGAGGACCTTCCCGGATCATAGGTTCATCTCCTGAATCTCCACAACGTAGCTAGGGCATGTTGTCTCTCCAGTATATACCTACTGGGCCTATCTGTTATTGGGGTTTAGGTTTGGTTGAGCAGGAATTTGTGGTTGTCTTGGAGGAGTAGGAGGTAATGGTTGTGGTTGAGTAGGCAGTGGAGGCAAAATAGTGAGAGGAGAGTTGTACATGGGTCTCCACCCCTGATGAGGTGCATTCCACTGAGGTTGTGGTCAAACATGAGAATAAAACAAATGAGCAGTAGGATGAGTATGGCATTGAGATGGATATGACCAAGGAGGGGGTGTAGACCAGGAAGGATGAGCAGGGGGACCCCAAGAAGGTATGTGAGTGGAGTGGTTGGGATTGTAATAATTCTGAGATGTCCCTTGCATCCCCTTGTAGTAAGGTCTAGGTCCATTTGGCCTCCTTTGGTTCATGAAGTAGAGTGGTTCAGTGGCTCCTTCAGTCCCTTGGTAGATAGCTTTAAATCCAGATAAGGTTGTGCACTGGTTTTTAGGGTGGTCTACCTCACAAATGAAACATACCTCTACGGAGTGCAATGGACACTCGTTCCTAGGATGCTTCCTTGTGAATCTTGGACAAAAGATCGCCAAAGCCCTCTCATCTTCCTCTTGATTCTGTTGGATTCGGAAGGTATCCATTTGCATGGAAATGGTCTGTCTCACCTCGATTTTGAGGTGTTCCATCTGATTTGCACACTCGATTTTTGATAAGGTGGTACTCGCTGAAAATTGACTCCCCCTACCTCTTTTTCGAGCTTCCCTAGAATGGTTTCTAAACACAGTCTTTATGTCATCATAAGGTAGCTAGTCGATGTCTCCCCCAACCAACAAATGGAGGGTATCTAGAAGGTCTTCAGGGACTCCTCGGAGAAGAAACAACTTCAGATATTCAGGGTCAAGTGTGCACCTCGCCTTTTTATAACTAAGTTGAAACCTTTCTTCATAGTCTTCTAAAGGTTCATCACTTCCGATGGTCATCCGAAAGGTTTATCCCTTTGTTTCCTTTGACCTACAGTAATCCCAGTATTTGTTGTTAAAGACATCCTACATCTGAGCCCAAGTTGTGATACTATTTCTAGGTAACCCCATGAACCAGTGTAGTGTTGCATCCTTGAGGGTAGAGGGAAAGAGTTTCAACTTTTGCTCATCTTCTGCATAGTCATAAGTTTGACAAAGGACAACAAACTCAAACAAGAAGGTATTAGGGTCTTCAGTGGTCAATCCATGGAAGTTAGATAAGGTTTAGGGACTTATGTTTTTCATTTTTGTGTCCCCATTGGTCTCTCAGATGGGAAAGGTGCCTTCTATTCTCTCCTAATTTCCTACACCATTTCTATGTTCAACCATGGTCTCTGGAGGAATGCTTTCTTTCTCTTCTTTTGTTATAGGAACTTCATATATCTCTGGAGGTTCACCTATAGGTTCTTCTGGATCACTGCCACCGAAGAAGAGAGAAGGGTGACTCAGTGATGTGGTGGGGGTGGTGGGTAGGAATTTTCCTGAATTGTCTCTGTTCCTACGAGGCATGAAAGAAAATATTTTTGGTTCTTTTTTGTGTTTTTCTCTGCTTGTACCTACAAAACTAACATTGATTGAACAACAAATTGCAACTAACTAAAATAAACCTTGTTGGAATGAAAATTGCAGAATTGAAATGAAAGCAGGACATGAATAATCTATGTTGCTGAAATGAAATTGCAGAATTGAAATGCTAAGCTATGCTTGCATAATTGAAATTACAGAAATGAAATGAAAGTATGAAATGTCTAATCTACTTTTGTGGAAATGAAATTTCAGAATGGAAATGAAACAAGTATTCTACTCTTGCTGAAATAAATTACTTAGCAGATTGTTGCAGTAGAAAATATAAGAAAAGTAGTAATCACAAATATTTTGATGCTTCCTCGGAAATGACACCGAAAATATGGTGGGCTCAACTATTGCAACAACGATGTTGCAACTTCTGGGACTCCCTTCTTTACTTTTATCAACCCGCCAGTTCGTAACACACTTGGAAGTGATGATGCTATATGCACAAGTACTAGCTCTCACTGCAGGCTGTCACTTGATCAACTGGCACAAGTTCGCTAGGAGCTTAAGCTAACTTCTATGAGTTCTTAGAAGAAGACTTTAACTATTATGGATGAAAGCTTACTCAAAAGAGGCTAGTCTACTTGCAGAAAGAAGCTGAAAGTTGAAAGGAAATGCAAACCCTAGCAAACCATAGTTTTACCGACTAACCCTACTGGTGCAAGAAAAGAGATGAAAGCTGTTGAAATGGATGCCATTGACTCTTGGAAAGGTAAAATGCATGTGTCTAAGCTAATTTTGAAGGAAAATATGGAAAAATCATCTTTTTGTATTTTTGAGTAATTTTATGCAGAATTATTATACATGTGGTTTAACTATTTTTGACTGTGCAAAGGTTTATTGGCAAAATAAAGTGGAGTGGGAATTTGCAGGAGGTTGGGAAGGTGACAAGAGGACCTAAGGGGTCCCTAACACCCTTCTGGAGAATCCCACAGTGATCAGATCTTGAAAAACTGCTCGCGTGAACTTCTACAGGAAGTCTGCAGGGGATCTACAAGAAGTTCTACAAGAACACGCTGAAAGTGGATTTTAGAGGGTTGATGGTGGAAAAATGGTGGGATAGTGGAAGTGAAGGATGGATAAATATGTTAAGGGGTCTAGGACCTGGTAGATGAAGCTCAAGAGTGATGAAGATGGTTGGATCTCTTCAAAGATGAAGGAAGCAATGTTGTACAAAAATGTAGAAATTAGGGCAAGTTGGGAAAGTATGGTGAATGGGTGAAGGAAATCTTGAGAGAGAAACTGGAGCATGTTGTATGATGGATGAAGGATAGGCTGGAGTGTCTTATTGGTTTTCTACACATTGCTTTCAAAATTGATCCAAGAAAATACTAGGACAATAGAGATTTATCTATTTTGACCTAATCTAACCTAAAAACTAGAAACATGATGAACAAAAGTTTATAGACAAGAAATCATGCAAGATAGCTATGGAAACTGAGCAAGAATAGATCTAAACATGAAAACACAACTGGTATCAACTCTTCCAACTTAAAATCTAACAATAGCAATTGCATTGGAAGGAAAAAACAATGTTTTTGTGGCAGAAAGTATGCCTTGGTCTCAGCTGATGGTCCCAAGGAGGGAGAAACGAGATCAAGGACTACTTGATAGCCTTTTTATGGATCCTTTCTTGTTACCAAACTGTCAAATCAACCTGAAGCATGAACAACTATCTTAATCATCGAAAACAACCTAAGTAACAAAGCAAGATTTACCCTATATAATAGAAATTATCTTATGAATGTAGTAAAGACACATAAAAGTATGCAAAGGAGGTACTGGCACTTGGGTTGGGTCCAACCCCAAGAGATATAGCTAACTAAGAAAGCTTAGAGTTGGTACAAAGTGAGATTTGTCTTCATTAATAAAAAATGATAGTGATGTCACAAAACTGTTTACAGAAGGAGCTCGAAAAATGAGCTGAATGCAGAGCTGCACTAAAGTGCAAAAATAAATTGTTCAACAGCTAAACTAGCAAGGCTTGAAGCCTTCCTACTATGCAAACGAGTACTCCCAACAGTCCTCCTTAACTTTAGGAGCTTGGCTGCCCAAAACTGCAGTTAATCAGCCACTTCACTAGACCAGCTTGGCTACCCCTTGAAATCATCTTTGGTGGGCTGTTGAACTATGAGCTGATGGTGGAGAACTCGAGGAAGGGGTCGTTTAGTGTAGGAGACACACCTCCTATAAATCCTCAACCTTGTTTCTTCGTATTTGACTGCCAAAATGCTCATAAATCCCTGATCTTGGTCCAAAATTGTTCAAAAAACTGCAATAAGCATGTATTAGACTTTGTGGTTAAGTGACTATTCCCATTCACTCAATTAACTTAAATATATTCAAAAGCATGCATAAAACTATAGTGAATGGTGGATTAAATGAGAATAATAGGAAAAATGAGCCCATAAAGTTACCCATTTTTGGGGCTCATCAACCGTTTAGTTAAAATGTATGGTGATCTTAAAAATTTGGTCAACAGTTTTCAACAATTTATTATTTAAAGTCCAAAGAAATATTAAAAAACTAGGGTGGGGGACCACCACCCTTGCCAACTCCCACGGTCACACAAATACACATATGTGTGTGTGTGTGTGTGTGTGGTGTTAGAGCTTGTAGACCCCACCCGCTGTAACTGATGCCACCATATATACAATATAATGGGGCTAATGGGGATGAAACCTACCTGACTAGTTGGGTTGGCTGACCCCATGGGCGGCCCCACTAAAAATAACTCCCATATACGATATGTAAAAAATCCGCTACACCAAAATGGGGTTCCTGAAAGGTTTGATGTCAGGTTGTCCCATAAGTAATTCCTATTTCTTTAATCCACCAACCATGCTACCCAATCATGGGCTTTGGAATTTCCTGCTTAAAAGTTTTATATAAACCAAAAAAATTATCATTTGGCCAATGCAGAGGCAGCAAAACCTAGCCTATTGTGGGACCCTAAGTGTCCATGAATATCGAGGCATGGAACCATGATGTGAAAGAATTTGTAAGGAATCTAAAAGAATCCCTTGGAGCTGATTTTTGATAGTGGCAAAATCGTGCCAAATTTATACTCAAATTACTCAAAATTTCTCTAATATTCTGATGGCATAGATGGTTTTCTAATATGACAACATATTTTCTAGGGACAGAAGGTTGGGGAGGAACCATGAAGGTGGAAGCTTGATGTAGGAATATGCATGGAATCTAAAAGATTCCTTGGAGGCTAGAAATTGACAATTTCAGAAGCAAGATGACTTTCTACTCATTTTTTCAATTTTTCACAAGGACCGTGATGGTGTGATCATTTTCTTCATCTGAGCAAATTAAATTAATTCAACCCATGGGAAGGAAACTTTGGGGAATATTTGAGATTTCTAGGGGATCAGATTTTGACCAATACAAAAAGGGGTCGATTTTACAGTGATGTTTGACGATTTTTTGCCAAGAATTCAATGTTGTAGACCATTTATTTAGCAGCAGTGTGCACTTGTAGACCTAATGAGCCTCATTATTTCAACAAAAATGTTGCAACTCCTGAGGCTACATACTTCAATTATCAACCTGGGGGTTCGTAAAGACTTAAGAGGTATCGACACTATATGTGTGGAATACAATGTGTGCTTCATTTGTTGTCATGATGTAATTGAGTGTATGTACTGAAGTCAAATCCTAAAATAATTGCAGAAAAGGAAATGTTCTAAATGGAACCTTAACCTATTGCAAGAAAGAAAGTACAAGGAAAGAAATTTAAATCAAATGCTAAAACACATCATTTTCTAACTAACTACTAAGAAATTATGCTTTGCAATAATGTTAAATTATCATGAACCAAATGCTACTATCTAAGCATGGAAGTAAGAAGCATCCAACATCACTAATGTGCAAGTAAAGGGACTGAAATAAATTTGTTTTTGTCTTTTTGTCTTTTCATGCAAAATCAGGTATGCAAACGAATTTCCATTGCTGATGAGGCAAGTGAATTTAAGGATGTTGAAGGTTGGATGGAAGGGTTAAGAAATTTTAGCATGGTTTGGGAGACCCTTGGGAGGCTTTTGGTGACCTCCTAGAGGTTTTCCATCAATTTGGCCTCAAAATAGGTCATTTCATGAAAACCTACAGGATGTACTAGAAACCTACAGGATGATCCTATAGGAATTACAAGAAACCGACATGATACAGCCGAGAGAAAAATGTGAGGTTGGAGGTGATGGGAGGCTTAGGAAAGGTGTGTTATGGGTGGAATGGAGTGGAAGAATTCCTAGGATCACTCAAAACTCAAAATGAAACTCGGGAGATGGATGGATTCACTCAAAAATCTTGGAGAATTTTCCTTGTGAAATAATGAAATTGGTGAGGGTTTAATGACCAAGTAAATCAAATCCAAATTGGATGGGACAAATTTAGTTATGAACTAGGATGTCTTAGGTCTCTATTCCAAGGGGAATCACTCAAAAATATCTCTGTTAACCCATTCTAAAAAAATAAAAATAAAACATTATTAGTCAAAAATCTAGAAATTCGAGAACTAGTGAGCTACTAAATCTAAAATATGCCTAACCAAATCAAGTGAAAATGCAATGGGGTGATTTTTGTTATGAACTAGAATATATTTGTCATCTAATTCAAGTTCAATCAAGTCGATTGAAGCTGGTTAGTAGGCTCTAAAAAATAACAAAAATTTATTGTTCTTTAACTAGTAGAAAATGAGCAATTAGTTACTAGGTGACTAAAAAAGTTAGTCACCATAGCTTTTCCAAGTGAGATACTACCAAAAATGAGCAATCTTAGGTGATCAAAATAAAAACAACTAACATAAATCACTAATTTAGTCACGGGTTAAAATATGTAACTAGTTAATTAGTAATACAACTAAAAATGACTAACATGAATGACTAATTTAGTCTAAGAACAAAATACAACTACCTAACAAGTAATACAATAATATGAATCAGTTTTTTATGTTAGCCATCTTAATTTTGTCAAGCAATCTAAACTTACAAGTGATAAGGCATTGAAATGTTGTTAAAGGCTGGTTGAAAGGTTATCCTTCCTTAAACAATTCTTCATCCTCACATGGTGTATAAGTGAGCCAACTTTGCACTATGTATCTCTAATAATTTGTAATTTTAAGAAATATATTTTATAATAAAAATAATTATTTTATGTATTTTTTAAAAATCTATTAATTGAATCTAATTGGATCTAGTTCTAATTTGAAATTAATTTAAAGGGAAATTTTAATTTTTAAGGCTATAATGTCAAATAAAAACAACTTTAATTTCATATTAACTGACCTACATCCATATTAACCTTGGATCTATCAAGTGTTGAGAGGGGTCCAATCTTTGGAGGTGCAAATTTTCTTCTCTAGTGCAATATTTGAGGAAATGTTTTCACCTTAACAGATTGGATCCCTTGCAACACTTGATAGTTATAGGGTTAATATAGATCTAGGTTGGTTATATAATAATATATAATATTATATTTGTATTTGTGTCTCCTTATTATTCCATATATCTATATCACCCCCCAAACATACACACACTTTCTCTCCCTCTATCCCCCTTATCTCCCTCTCTATCTATATCCTTCTCTCTCTTCCCTCCTGCTCTCCTCTCTCCCTCACTCTCTCTCCATGACTCCCTTTTCACCCCATCCCTCTCTCCACTTTCCTCACCCTCATTGTTTGTTTCCCTCCCTCTCCTACCCCTCCAATTCATCTCTCTCTTTCTCGATCTCTATCTTCCCTTCCTCTCTATCCCTTTTCACCTCCTCTATATCTCCCAAAATATCCCCCCACTCTCTCTTTTCATCCAAATCTATCAACTATCTCCCCCCCTTGCTTGTTTCTCATCTTTAATCTCCATCTTCTCCCTCCCTTCCTCTCCTATTCTAATCATCTCCTTTCTTTATCTTCCTCCTCTTCCTCTCTCCTCACTCTCTCTCCATCTTCCTCACTCCTGCTCTCTTTCCTCCACTCTATCTCTCTATGTCCTTTGATTCCTTTTCCTCCCCCTCTCCCACTCCCAATCCATCTCTCTCTCTCTCTCCTCTCTCCTCTCTCTCTCTCTCTCTCTCTCTCTCTCCTCCCTCTCTCTTCTTCCTCTTTCTCCCTCTCTCCCCCTACACTCTCTCTCGCCCCCATTTAGTCCTCTCTTTCCTCTCTCTATCCTCCAGCTTTTTCACCACTCTCACTTCCTCTCTCCCACCCCTCCTCATACCTCTGTCTTAAATTTGATCACATTGTATTGTGTTTAAAAAATTACCTAAATTAGAAAAAATTAATTGGTTGTAAAATATTAAACCTGTATTTTGGATTAATCATGTCAATTTTCTTGCTCTCATCCCTTGAATCGTTAGCTATGATGGATCAATGTTGATTCCCTTATATATATATAATATATATATAATATATATATATATATAACGGTCATAGGATCCATCTTAGCTTAAATTCATTAAAACCTTATTTTAAATTTATAGGGAAATACTTTTAGTAGTCCTGAGAATAGAGGGTTTAAATATATCTCAATTGTAACATTTTCCCTTTTAGATTCATTAAAAAAATGTTGTAAAATCAAATTAAAATAAAATATTTTTACTATGAAATAAGTTATGGTTTTTTGGCATGTGGCATTGATAAGCGATGGTATTGGCCCATGGTATTGTAACAAAGCACATTTACAAGTTAATATCCATGGTAAAGTGAGGGTGAATATCCATGGTTAACAATCTTCGCATATTGTTTTAAAATATTTGATTGTGAAATAGTTTATGTTTTTTTGGTGTGTGGTATTGTTATAATTTTTTTTTTTTGTGAAATAATTTATGTTTTTTCGACATGTGGTATTGATAATCCATGGTATTGACCCATCATATTGCAACAAAGGCTATTTTTTACAAGTTAATTATTGACCCACGGTATTACAACAAAGGCTATTTTTTATAGGTTAATAATATCTATCATAATGTGGGGTGAATATCCATGGTTAAGCATCTTGTCATATTGTTGTATAATATTTTAGTTGTGAAATAAGTTATCATTTTTGTACTTGTACTGTTGATAAGCCATGGTATTGGCCCATGGTATTGGTTGTAAAATATTAAACCTATATTTTGTATCAATTATTGATAATCCATGGCATTGACCCATGGTATTGCAACGAAGGCCATTTTTTACAAGTTAATTATTGACCCATGGTATTGCAACATAGGTTAATAATATTAATCGTAATGTGGGGTGAATATCCATGGTTAATCATCTTGTCATATTGTTTTATAATATTTTAGTTGTGAAATAAGTTATCATTTTGAATATCCATGGTTAATCATCTTGTCATATTGTTGTATAATATTTTAGTTGTGAAATAAGTTATCATTTTTGGACTTGTAGTGTTGATATGCCATGGTATTGGCCCATGGTATTGGTTGTAAAATATTAAGCCTATATTTTGTATCAATCATTTCAAAGAAAATAAAATAATCAAAAAATTTTAAAAAATTATGCACTATATTTAATCTATTATAATTAGTCAATTTGCTTGCTCTCATCCCTATGAGAATATTTCTATGAGAATATTTTAGTAGTCATGAGGATAGAGGGTTTAGATATATCTCAAATTGTAACATTTTCCCTTTTGGATTCAATTAAAAAATGTTTTAAAATTAAATTTAAATAAAATATTTTTACTATGAAATAATTTATGGTTTTTTGACATGTACCATTGATAAGCTATGGTATTGGCCCATGGTATTGTAACAAGTAGATTTACAAGTTCATATCCATGGCTAATAATCTTGTCATATTGTTATAAATTATTTGATTGTGAAATAATTTATGTTTTTTTGGGCATGTGGTATTGATAATCCATGGTATTGACCAATGTAACAAAGGCTATTTTTTACAAGTTAATAATATCTACGGTAATGTGGGGCTGAATAATTATAAGCCGTGGTATTTTTCCCATGGTATTGTAACAAAGTCTATTCACAAGTTAATAACAAAATCAAAATATAACAAATTGAATTTTATTATTTTTATTGATTTAACCTTTTATTATTAATTGAGGTCATATTTAAATGTTTACACTCATCCCAATATCATTTTTAACTTCTTCCTCTTCTTTTTAATTTAGTGTCTTACAAAAAAATAACAAATTCTTTTTTGGATTGCAGATTACTGTGGTGTGGTTTCTAAGAGGAGTTCGGATTTTCCACAGTGCTCATATTTTATATGGTCGACGTTTCGAGTCTAAAACCAGACTCATCATAAGGACAAATGTGTGGAGAAAAGAAGGAAAATGATAGATGCAAAAACCAAATTGGCCGACTACTCACTATTTAATTTAATTATTTATTATTTAAGTCACTAGTTTTCATTGTTTATAATATTAATAATTAATTTGTTATTCTAATCTTCATTAATACTAATATTTAATATTTTGTTTTATATTATTATAATGAATCATTATTGAATTATTGATATTAATTGATGTTTATGTTCTTCATCCCTATTATTTAATATTACATGTTGCTCTTAAATTATTCACAATTAGTTTTATTGTTATTTGTATATATTGTTATCTATAACTGCTATTTAATCTTTATTTGTAATATTATATAT
>APFE031094431.1:0-85558 GCA_000404065.3 Pinus taeda | reverse complement strand
ATGATCTCTATTTAAAGAGCATGGAGGGTCATTTGTAGGTTAACTGTTCATGAGAGAAGCTTATGTAAAATTTCATTCGTTTATTAATAAATTGCCTGAAGTGGTCGCGTTGGCTCAGGTCGTGGACTGTTTCCCTCTTTTAGGGTTTTAACCACGTCAAAAATACTGGTGTATTGATCTGTGATATGTTTGTGAGCGGTGTCCTTTGGTGTTCTGCCTGAGGAACTTACGCTGTAAATTCCTACACAGATGAGGGAGATATCGTTGATTTAAAATTAGCTATGTTATAGAATTTTTTCTGATAACAACTGGTAGACGACGACTCTCCTATCTTTTTTTGTCGTTTTGTGCATAATTTCATAAAAATGATTACATATCTGAGCTCCCCTTGAAAAATCACCGAATTAAAAAAAAAATGGGTCAAATCAGAGTTTGGATGTGGGAGATATCGCTGATTTAAAATCAGCTATTTTTTTAGAACTTTTGTGACAATGGAAAAGTTGCAGCGCGAATATGAGATTCTAGAGTGTCCAGATAAGGATTTTCAACACATGGAAAGATGCAAAAGGGTCCTTATGTTTCCAAAAATAGGTTATAATAAATATTTTGAGTTATATTGACTGATTTATGTCCATTTTAATTCTGGAGCAGTATTCAGAGTGAGTTCCTTTTGGAGACGTGCCCTCCCACCCCGCTTTAGTAGGCACCTACTTCACATTCATTAGTTTCAACATAACAACATTCGACTTGGGTTATTTGGAGACGTTCCTTCCCACCCCAAGCTATGTAGGCACCTGCTACTTCATCAACAACCAACATCACGGTTATGGGTCAACCACACAAAATCCTTGTCATCGAAGTCCATTTTCTAGGTCGCACACTGTTAGTATCACCGTTGGTCACAAGAATTACAGGGTATCTCTATCCTCAGATCTTTGTTTCTCATGGTTATGGGTCATCCACAAACCCACACTTCATCAAAGTCCATTTGCTAGGTCACACACTGTCAGTATCACAGTTGGTCACAAGCATTGCAGGGTATCTCTATCCTCGGATCTTCGTTCATCATGGTTATGGGTCATCCACAAACCCACAGTTCATCAAAGTCCATTTGCTAGGCCACACATTATTAGTATCACAGTTGGTCACAAGAATTACATGGTATCTCTATCCTCAGATCTTCATTTATCATGGTTATGGATCAACCACATAAAACCCTTCTTTTCAATGGCTTTTAATATTCAACAAAGGCTTTGCAGGAGGGAACTTCATGCAATGGGGACCATTTCTTCTTAAGGAGGTAGGAATGATCGAAACAAAAAATGGCATCAACCCATGGCATTCATCCACCCATGTTATTCATCCACCCATGGAATTTACCCATGGTATTTTAAGTGGCATCCACCCATGGTATTGTAAGTGACATCCACCCATGGTATTCATTCGCCCGTGGTATTTTCCATGGTATTGTAGCACCCACCCATGGTATTCATTCACCCATGGAATTAACTGGTGGTATTGTAACTTAAAAATACTATAAGTAGCAAGTCACATTTTGTAAAAGGACAGTTTGCCCGCCACAATGTAGCTTTTACAGTTATTATTCATTTTAACAAAAAGTTTATTTGTGGTTTTATTTTCTGTGTGTTCTCTCATATTATTTCTAGCATTGCAATTTTTCAGATCTTGGGGGGCTCCCCCCAAGATCCATTTCAATTTTTCAGATCTTCGGGGTCTCCCCGCAAGATCCGGATCAGATATCATCCACGAATTGCTTGTGTGTTATTGCAAGGTTATTCCCCCATATCCTAAAGCCTTTGATTTTGGACTCCTGAGCTTCCTTCTTGATGTATCTGCCTAATCCATTTGCAACAATAATAAATTGAAAAGGAGACAAGGGATCACCTTGTCTCAAACCCCGAGTGTGGTTGAATGTTTGGGTAGGAATCCCATTTAGAATAATAGAAAATACAGGGGTGGATATCATGGCGCTTATCCAGTCAATCCATCTTGGTTTAAAACCATAAGCCCTCAGGATACTCCTTAGGGACTCCCAGCTCAAACGATCATAAGCCTTTGAGAGATCGAACTTCACCAACATGCCTGCAACCTTCTTAACCTTGAGGGAATGGACCACTTCTTGGGAGGTGATCAATCCGTCTAGGATTTGCCTCCCTTCAACAAAGCTTGCTTGTTCTGGGGAGATAATATTAGGGAGAAGAGGCTTTAGCCATTTGACGATAATAGTGGCTATAATTTTGTAGGTGACATTGCACAAGGCAATGGGTCTGAAACCCTACAGGTCTTCTGAATTTGAAGTTTTAGGAATGAGAGTAATAAAAGAGGAGTTAAGTCCAAGGCATACCTTTTGATTTCATCTTGATTCCTCCACAATCTCCAGGATTTCTTTTCCCATGAAAAACCAAGTGACTTGGAAGAATTCAACTCTAAACCCATCCAAGCTTGGAGCCTTATTCTTTTTCATTCCTTTAACAATTTCTTCCACTTCCTCCAGTGTTGCTGCTCTCATCAAGGCTAGATTCTTCTCTTGAGTGACCTTCTCGAGAATGTGCTGGGAGATTCTTTGCGTTGATTTCGTTCTATCTTTTTGAGGTTCTGTTAGGAGGTCTCTAAAGTGGTTTACGAGGATTCCCTCCATCTCCTCATGTTACGTACTATGATTCCCCTCATCATTTTTGAGTGAGAATATTCTGTTGCTCTGGCGATGTTGGATCATGGCCTTGTGGAAGAACTGGGTGTTCCGTTCCCCTTGTCTTAACCAATTCACCCTCAACTTTTGTTTTCACAGAATCTCTTCTTGCTTACGCCTTTCCTCCAGTTGGCTAATGATTTGTCCCTCTTCTACTGTTGTCTCATCCGATCTCCCTTCCCGTATTATTTTTTGTTGCACTTCCATCATCTTTTGATTTAATTGTTGTTGATCCTTCATAATGTGTTCGAAGTCTTCTTTGTTCCATTTCCTTTTTTTATTTCTTTGAGTTTTAGTTGGAATGTATGCATACAATTCCTCCCCTGTTGCTTGCTCTAAGTCCACCATAGCTCTATTTTTTTTATGAAGCTTGGATCTCTGAGCCAAAAAGCTTTAAACCTGAAGGGACGGTTTTTCAGGTTGGCTTTCAAATCCACTTCCAGCCGTATTGGCCAATGTTCGAAGCCCATTCCAGGAAGAATCGTTGCATCGACAAATATATCTTTGCTCATTACTTGTTCCGAGATTAGGAATCTATCTAATCTAGATGCAATTTGGTTATTCCCTCCTCTTCTATTATTCCAGGTATGCACCCCGTTTATAGTTTGGATGTCGACTAGTCTTTGCTCGATTATAGTTTCCCCAGAGAGTTCCATATCCTTGTCTGTTCTCCTCATGCCACCCCTTTTTTCCGCCAGTGAGGTGATCATGTTAAAATCACCTCCCACCGCCCATAAATCCTCTAGGTACAGGCTTCTCATTTTTACTAGGTTCTGTAGAAAAGCCCTCCTTTCTCCTAGTATATGGGGTCTATATACTCCTGTGAATAACACCCAGTCATTGGATCCAATGACCCTGAATCTCCCAGAGAGGATTCATGGAATGCTAACCCAATCTTCGAACCATATTTCTCCTAGGTTCCAAATGATGGACAATCCTCCCATGCTATCATTTGCGTCATGTCCAATGACTTGGTACTGGGGTTTGTAGTTTTCCATGATCTCTTGCAAACTTTTTTCACTGATTTTCGTTTCATGGAGGATCATAATACTAGGTCGATTCTTTTTCAATCTCTCTTTGAGGTATCTCTGTTTGCCTCTGCTATTGAGGCCTCTTATATTCCAGGTTGTAATAATCATTTCAACAATTTTTTGGGTTGCTGGAATACCTCTGATAATAGCACCACTCTCCCCGAGTTTACTAATAACTCCCCCACCATCTATATGGACTCATTCATAAGTCTTCTTCCCCTTTTCTTTCCCCCCTTTCCCAGGGTTCTTGGATCTTACCCTTGTCCTCCACGGGACCCTAAGTGTTTTGGTTGGACTATTATAGCCGATCCCTGTTTTATCTTGTATTGCTGAAAGGTTTCTTTATAGAGTTTATTTTGGTCCTTTGGGATGAAACGTTCATCCAGGTGTCTCCACTCCTGTAGCAGTTGTTTCATCACTTGCTCCTCCACACTAAAGTCTTCTTTCTGGGAGTCAATTTCCATTGGATTTTGCTCCACCAATTTTGCATGTTATTCTCCTCTCTTTCTTTTTCATTGAATTCTTGTCTCTTTATTTTACTGCCCTCTTTCTCTTTCTTCTAAGTATCTGTTGTCTCCTTAGTGGCTTCCTCGCTCACCTCCCCCAGCTCATCCGTTGAAGGGTAGCAAATCTATTAAGGTTTTGTTTCTCTACCTCGTTTTGGTGTGCCTTTTGTGTCCCTGTTGGTTTCTGATTTCTTCTCCTTCTGTGCACTTCCTAGAAACCGTCTCCATCTTCTTTTCCCATTGCCTCTCATGTCTTCTTTCCTTGCAACTGCTTTTCTGGGTTGTTTAGCGGGCAAGCGCAGTACAGGTGCCCGTATTCATGGCATCTCCTACATATGAATGGGATATGCTTGTAATCCAGGGTTTGCTGCCATACCTCTTCATGGTATTTTAATTCTATGTTGTCTGGTAACGGCTCTGTGATATTCATATAAACACAGATTCTTGCATAGGCAGTATACCTACCTTTTCTTGTCGTGTCTGCCACTTTGACAAAAGTGTCAATCGAGTTGCCTATTCCTTCTAGAATTTATGGGTCCCAGAAGTCCATTGGGAGGCCAAAGAGTCGGACCCAGATGGGTGTCGCTAGCATCTTCTCCTGATTTGGGTTATAGCACTCCTACCAGTGTCGCATGAACCAGCCTGCATTGTTGAAGAAGTGTGATCCATCTTTAAAGACCCTCTCCTTTTCTTCTAGGTTAGAAAAAATAACTGAGAAGAACCCTTTCGCCCCCAGCTTGAGGTCGATATGCTCCTTTGGCTGTCATCGTTGCTGAACCCATTTTATCAATTACTTCTCAATTGGCTAGGCCCTTATAAACTGCAAATCAAGGCATGATCCTTCATATATCCTTTGTACTCCTCTAGCTTGTTATTAGGTATTACATCTGGGTTTTTTGGTTGCTCTAGGCAAGCATTTTCCTCCCAGCCTAGCCTGCCATTCCGCTCCTAGTACGGATAGACCCTTCCCGCGGTTCCCATTTCCACCTACTGCTCCCTTAAGGCTCATCTCACCTGCAACTACACTTCAGTAGGAGGGGATCTCTTCCCTCCCTACCATCCCACTCATTCCTCTGTCAGTGTGCTCCTTTGTCGTTTTGCCTCTTCCCTCTTGTAGTCAGTGGAGATGTAGAACTCGCAGGCGTTACCTGCAAGCCCGATACCCAACCATTCCTGCTTCCTGGATTTGTAGGTCTGTTAGGCATTCCAGTAAGTCTAAACCCTGACCGTTCTCGCCCTCATTGCTCATCCGCTCTTGTCCTCTCATTATTATTAATTAATATTATCATTAAATAAATTATAATTTAATATGATTAAATTAAATTAAATATTAAAATAATGAATTATAAAATTAACAATAAATTTTAATTATGAATTAAGATAATAAATTTTTATGCAATAATTTTATTAATTATAATTTAAATAATAATATTGTTTATTCAGATAAATTTTATTGTAATATATTTTATTATTATATATTTATAATAATTAATAACAATATTATATTAATTATTTTAATATTAATAATAGATAATAAAAACAAAACAAAAACCAAAACCATTCCATTATATTAATCATATGTCATACCCATAATGTATACTTATTTAAGAACACTAGTTCAAAAACTTTTCTTAAAATATGTTAAAAGCCCCTCACAGCAATTTTCTGCAAAATGCATATTATTTTTATAAATGTTAATTTAAATGATAAACCAAAAGAAATATTCATTAGAATCCGGACGAACCAGAGTGAGGACATTTTATGCGCTCGGCTCTAGAGTGGAAATGATAAGGTTCCACGGATATTTAATTTTCAAAGCCTTATGATATTATTCATTAATGGATAATATCACTGTCTAACCCCAAATTTAAGGCCCACTCAAATGTAAGGCCTTGTTTCCTCACAAATTGTGGCCAAACAATTTGGCATCGAGAAAACCAGTCGTAAGAAGAGTAAACTGCAAGTTAAACATCGCTTTCTACTGCAAGTTAAACATCGCTTTCTTTGAAAAAATGTAGGTAGTAATACAAATCCATCCGAACCCAGATCTTTCTTTACAAATCCATCCGAACCCAGATGTAGCTATATAGCTCTTTCAAATCCAAACCACTACAAAGATCCTTAATCACAATGGGTAGCTCCATCTCCATTTCTTCTGAAATTGAATGCCAGACAGCAAGAATAATATTCTCAGATGGCACTCTAAACGAATTCGGGAAGCACGTCAAAGCAGAAAAGATAATTCTACAAAATCCGGGCCATTTCCTCTGCGATTCGGATACTCTGTTCGTCGATCGTTATATGGTGGCTGTTGATTCAGACGAGGAATTGAAGATGGGGCAGCTCTATTTTCTACTTCCACTGCGTAAATTGCACTACGTGCTATCGGTTTCAGACATGGCTATGATGTTGCGCAGAGCTAATTTGGCCATCAAATCAACAGAGTCCCAATATGACCAGAAAATGCAGACTGCCCCTTCAAGAGCCCAGTGCGAAATTGCCTTCGCGTTGATGTAAACCAATGAATTTTCTAAGATGCAATACACAAATGTGGAGAAACATCCTTCAAATTTCACATGGACGCTGTTAAGGAGTGTTGTAAGAAGCTTGAAAACGTCCATAAAATTTGTGTCTGTAATCAATATATGATTCATTACATTTATGTTGTTGGAATTGTTCGCGCCCACTTGTTTGGTTAAATATTTGCAAGATTCCCGGACCAGATCCATATCTGTAAATTTAATTATTCCTTGTTTGGTTAAATATTTGCAAGATTCCTCTCTGGCTTTAACTTAAGCGTTCCTGTCCTCTGCAAAAACTTAGAAATTCGGGCGCTCAGTGGTCTTCATGGATTCGAGCTCTAGACCGGCGGGCCTCCCCCTTCTTCCCTTCGAGATTTGGGCGCTCAGTAGTCTTCATGGATTCGACCTCTGGAAGGGACGGCGTCCCCCTTCCCCCCTCTGATATTGATGCACTCTCTGCTCTGGTTTCTTCACGGGGTAAAGTCGGTTAAACATACTCGTTTTGTGAAAGATTTCGACTCAGGTTCTTGAAATCACTCTTCCGCCTACAAGCGCTCGTGAAATGCCTTTGAAGCTTGCAGACAGAGCATTGATGGGGTCATTTACTAGGATTATTCTGGGCAGATGGCAATCTTGATTAATGGAAAAGAACGGAAATGGAGTTGTTTTTGTGGTTTTTTTTGGATTTTCTAGTGTTAATTTTCAGGTGAAATTTTGATTTGTGTTATTTAAATCGGGTTTTTAACTGTATATACATTTAATACTTTGAAAACTTTTAGAGCATTTTGATTGTGTAAGGTTACCCATGTGATTTCAATAAATTCTTGACAGATTATAAAAAAATTAAACCAGAAAAATCCAAAAAAATTTCTAAAAAATCTTACTAAAAACCACTCAAAACTGTTGAAAACACCATTACAATAAGAAAATTTATGATTTTTTATTTTATTTTTATTTAATTTTCAAGGGTGAGTTATATTTCTATGGTACTAAATGGCTTTGTATATGAATAAATGGACACATCACTTTGACCTTTTTTCAGTAATCTGGAATGTGTACGACTGTTTTATCTCGTCTAGACGTCACGTGGGTTTAGCCAGTTAGAAAGGTTGGCAAAATTGTTTGTGATCTTATTCATATCGCTTTTTGTCATTTTCCATAGAGTGACATGTTTGTTCGTTATAATGAAGTTAAAAATAGGTATTTTAATTGAGAATTTTTGGCTTTTGCGAAGTTATAAATTTTTTTGTGTTAGTTTATAAGTTGTGGATGTCAGTCTAGGGGTTACAATTGCACTTAGATTTGGTGATGGTTTAATGAGATAATTTTTTGATGTTTTTTCGAGAAGATTTTCAGGTTGATTTTGCTTGAAATTTTTTTGTTAAAAATTGGAGAAATTGTAATTTGAGTGGTCAAATATGTACAATTTATGGGTACCATGGGGTTTTTTAGGGCGTTCAATCTATTTCTACATTTAAAAATGCAATTTAGACAATAGAATGTGATGATCTTACCAAGAATGGTGTCACCAAACTCTAGCAAAAAAAAACTAAAAAATATTGTTGTTAGACTATGTCATGTATGTGAACTTGGGCCTCACCCAAGAAACCCCAATGAGTTATTCATTCCTCCATATTCAATAAAAAAAATTAAAAAAATATCAAAAATACCCTAGGCACCTCCATAGAGAACATTGAACAAAGTGATGGAATGTTTGTGTGTGCTTGTATTTCTATCAAAGTTATTTTGGGAAAAAAAAATTTGAAGTGGTTTAGTCAACTCTAGGTAATTAGAAACATATATAACATATAGACTATGAATAGTGCCTAGACAAATATAAAGTGTGCCATGAATATGGGCATTTTGTCAAAGCTTGCCCAAAAAATGCAATCATTGAGCAAGGGACTAAGATAAAGAACACTAGCAACAAGCAAAGAAAAAGAATCCCAACAACAAGCAACCAACAAATGCATCGTAGACCAACGAAGCGTAGCCCTTAGTTGTAGAGAACACAACACACTAGATTAAGTCGAGCCTTAGGACAACCCTCAAAAGGTAATGACTTGTCAGTTCCATTAAAAGCACCATCAAATACTCATAAAGGACAACCCTCAAAAGGTAATGAACCTAATCCTACAAGTAATAGGCACAACATATTTTCCCATTGAAACAACATCCCTACATTAGAAATAGTATGAATCCCTCTATTTAACTCTACATCCTTCGAAGTTTTGAATTTGGAAGGAAACTTCATCTTTGCCTCCTCACTAGAAGTAGATAGAAATATTCATGTGCAAGATGTGGACTTGCATCATTCTTCATATAAAGATCCTCACCATATTGATATTGTTCTTATTGAATGCAATGTTCCTTCATAGGAGTAGTTAAAAATGGATGAATAAAAAGAAGAAATTGCAAGAGAAGGAAAAATGCAATAAAGGTTGGTAAGATGCCCCATAAGGCCCAAAGAGACAAGAGGTAATTGAAAAGGAAAAAGAGTTGGGCCATCGATGTAAGCTTGAAAAAATAATGAAAAACGTGAGAGGTTCGAGGAATTAAAGTGGCCCTAATCTACCTCAAAGTAGGATCAATGAAAATTCAAACAAATGATGAAAATTGTTTCTGGAAATTGTAAGGGAATTGGGAGGAAAGAATAAAATAGAATAAAAAATTGATTCCAACAAGCTAGAAAATCCCTTAGTACTTCTACTTTAGGAGACTTAACTAGAGGCTAGAGACACCTTAATCAAGTGTAAAAACTTCTAGACAAACAATCAATGAAAGAGGGGCCTTTGGGTGTCTCTACACATTATGGAAAAACTTTACTTTGTGTTTTAAGTTTTATCAACAAACCTTGCATTCGTTGATGACAAACCTCACACATCTACATTTAGGTGAGGTATTTAATATAATTAGTGTACATCATATCTATAAGCTCTAAAAAGGTTCCCTTTTGGGATTCTCTTGTATCTTTAAGAGGGATTCAATCTTAAGATTAGATTATTGTAGTGGCTAACTTCAATACCACTTTTTGTTAGAAGGAAAAGCAAGGGGCTAATACCATTAGAGACAAAAAAATGGGAGCTTACTGACATAAAACCCTCCATGGACAAATTTACATGGTCTCATAAGAGGTCTAGTCCAAGTCACATCATTGCTTGCCTAAATAGATTTTTAGTACATAGTTCCTTTCTTGAGAATAGTTATTCAACCTTTTCTAAATCACATTATGGGAGATTTCCTATCATAGACCTAACTTGTTTAAGCTCACAAAAATTCTCAATTACAAGGCTATCTCATTTATGTTTATTTTTTATGGCTACAAAATGAATCTATGATGGACAATGTTAGCACCAAGTTTGCACTTTCCTAAAGGTTCACAGGTTATGATTTTCAATCAATTGTTCAAGGAGGGTAAGGACCTATCAAAAATGTTTTTGTGTAAATTGCTATAAAGGCCTAGGGACATGTCAAAACAAGTCATTTCACCTAACCTTAAGCTTTCCCTAATTTTTTTGCAACGAAATCAATCTATCGCAAGCCTACTGTTGAAGCTACGAAATATTTTGGTAGTGCTCACATAAAAAATTTAAACTTATGTTTTCAAGCTACTAGCCCTATCATTTCAAATGCCTAAGTAGTTTTTCACAAAGTTATATCCCGTTTTATCCTTGATGTGACATTTAGTAGCATTTTGAAGCCTAATAACGAAGTATAAAATCAAACCCTAAAAACGCTTAGTTTGCCCTAAATGGTAATTTCCAGCAAACCCAGAAAATCATTTGCAGTGCGTAGGAAGGTTGTGGAAGGGTTTACAATGTCTGGCTAGGGGGATTCAAGGTTGTGGAAGGATTTCCACCGACATAGTATTTGTAAGATGGGAAGATCAAGCCATATGAAACGTTTTGATATGGATGGAATGTATTTTGAGGTTTATCCAAAAATGTTGTCATTGCTCTGAAATGCAAGCTAAGGGCTAGTCTTCTGTCGCTTCAATGGACATAACTTGAGTCGGTGTCATGACTTTATATATTCTTTTGATGGCAGCACAACTCAAATAAAAATCAACAGTTTCCAGTGACCAAAAAATCCATTGCAAAGGCCATGGGTTTTCCTAGAAAAAAAAATAAAATTAAAAAACAAAGTCTACAGAACGTGGACCTAAATCTTATTATTATTATTATTATTAATTAATAAATATTATCATTAAATAATATTAAATAATTTATAATTTAATATTATTAAAAATATATATATTAAATACTAACTAGTACAAATTAACAATAATATTTTCGGCCTAGAGTATGGCCTAACTGCTTCTGCTTGGCTAAGAGCTCGTCTTCCTCGGAGGTAAGGAAATAGGTTAATGGCCCAAGACCCAGAGGCATCTGGCAGGAGTGATAGCCTGCTCCCTTACGGACCACTAGCGGGTTAGTACAGGTGGCGTGGTTTTCCTTGATAACAATGATGCGTCAAACCAACGTTCACGGATAGCAACCAGAGATGGTTGTCCTCACTGTTGGTTTGACAACTGAGTTAGATAGGTTTTTCTACCTTTTGAAAAAAAAAAAACAATAATATTTATTTTTATTGTAATAATTTTTAATATTATTTGTATTATTATATATTTATAGAAAATAAATACAAATAAAATATTTTACTTTATCAACTATATTAATAATATATTTTTAATGTAACTATACTAATTTATATCTCATACATATATCCATATATATACTTATTTAATAACATTCCAAATACCCTTGAGTCATAAACTCTTCTTAAAATATGTTAAAAGCCCCCCTCACACCATCATTTTTCTGCAAAATGCATATTATTTTTATAAATGTTTATTTAAATATTAAACCAAAATAAATATTAAGAAATATTCATTAGAATCAGGACGAACCAGAGTGAGCACATTTTATGCGTTCGTCTGTATATTGGAAAGGATAAGGTTCCACGGATATTTAAATTTAAAATCTTTATGATATTATTGATTAATGGATAATATCACTGTCTAACCCCAAATTTAAGGACTACTCAAATGTAATGCCGTGTTTCCTCAGAAACTGTGGGGATCGAGAAAACCAGCTATAGGAAGAGCAAACCGCAAGTTAAACATCGGTTACTGTTTTAATAACTCCGCCATTAGTTTGCAGATGTTTTATTTTTAAATGTAGTAAAACAAATCCATCCGAACCCAGAGGTATCTATATAGCTCTTTCAAATCCTAACCAGTACCGAGATCCTTTAATCACAATGGGTAGCTCCATCTCCATATCTTCTGAAATTGAATGTCAGACATCAAGAATAATATTCTCTGATGGCACTCTAAACGAATTCGGGAAGCACATCAAAGCAGAAAAGATAATTCTACAAAATCCGGGCCATTTCCTCTGCGATTCGGATACTCTGTTCGTCGATTGTTATATGGTGGCTGTTGGTTCAGATGAGGAATTGAAGATGGGGCACCTCTACTTTCTCCTTCCACTGCGTAAACTGCACTACGTGCTATCGGTCTCAGACATGGCTATGATGTTGCGCAGAGCTAATTTGGCCATCAAATCAACAGAGTTCCAGTCTGACCAGAAAATCCAGACTGCCCCTTCATACGAAAAGTCTAATTGGAATGAAGGGATTTCAAGAGTAGAGTGTCACATTGCCCACGCCTTAATGTAAACCCAGGAATTTTCTGAGATGCAATCCACAAATGTGGAGAAACATCCTTCAAATTTCACATGGACGCTGTTAAGGAGTGTTGTAAAGCTTGAAAACGTACATAAAATTTATGTCTGTAATGAAAATATGATTACATTGATGTTGTTGGATTTGTTCGCGCCCACTTGTTCTGGTTAAATATTTGCAAGATTCCCGCACCAGATCCATATCTTTAAATTTACTTATTCCTTGTTTGGTTAAATATTTGAGATTCCTCTCTGGCTTTAACTTCTGCGTTCCTGTCCTCTGCAAAACCCTAGAAATTCGGGCGCTCAGTGGTCTTCATGGATTCGACCTCTGGACCGGGGGGGCTCCCCCTTCTTCCGTTTGAGATTTGGGCACTCAGTAGTCTTCATGGATTTGACCTATGGAAGGGGCGGCCTCCCCCTTCCCCTTCTGAGATTCGGGCGCCCCGTGGTCTTCATGGATTCGACCTCTAGACATCCGGTAGCGGCCTCCCCCTGCCCCGCTCTGATATTGATGCATTCTGTGCTCTGGTTTCTTTCACTGGGTAAAGTCTGTTAAACATACTCGTTTTGTCAAAGATTTGGTCTCAGGTTCTTGAAATCACTCTTCCAAGTTCCGCATACAAGCGCTCGTGAAATGGCTTTGAAGCTCGCAGACAGAGCATTGATGGGGCACTTTACTGGGACTTTTATAGGGAAACTCTTATTTCCATCTTTATAGGAAAATAGAGCTGGCCTTCTCTGGTTACAGTTCGTGAATCGAGATAGCGTCGTGGAGAGAAAGCAAACGCTATTTACCTCGTATGTTAGTATACCAGAGCGCAATTACTTTCTTATAAAAATAGATACCTCGCATGTCAAAACGCAATTACTTTCCTATAAAAATAGAAATAGGAATTTCTCTCTTCGAAGACCATGGCAATCTTGATGGAAAAGAACTGTATCGGTTTAATCGAGTGAACTGTTGACCGTACCTTTGAAGTCGAGGGTTTGATGATTTATTTATTTATTTTTAAATAAAAAGAAACTAGCTATTTAATTTTTAAGGGTGAGTTATAATTTTATGGTACTAAATGGCTTTGTATATGAATAAATGGACACCTCACTTTGACCTTTTTTCAGTATTCTTGAATTATTGGAATGACGATATCATGAGGAACACTGATAATAATATTCTAGGCGGTGTATGACTGCTTTATCTCGTCTTGAATGTATTGGGATGACGATATCATGAGGAACACTGATATTAATATTCTAGGTGCCACGTGGGTTTAGCTAGAGACGAATGTATTGGGATGACGATATCATGAGGAACACTAATTAATATTCTAGGTGCCACGTGGGTTTAGCTAGTTAGAATGGTTGGCAAAATTGTTTGCGATCTTATCTATGTGTGTTCTTTCATTTTCCATAGAGTGATATGTTTGTTAATTATGATAAAATTAAAAGTAGATATTTTTATGGAAGATTTTTGTTTGTTTTTGTTAACTTTGTGGGTACAAGTTTAGGTGTTATAATTGCACTTAGATTTGATGGTTATTTAATAGGCAAATATCTGGTGCTTTTTCGAGAAGATTTTCAGGGTGATCTTGTTTGAAATTCTGTAAAATATTAGGGAAATTGTAATTTGAAGTTGTTAAATTTGTACAATCTATTGGTACCATGGGTTTTTCCAGGGCGTTGAATTCATTTCACATTCAAAAATGCAATTTAGACAATGGAACATGATTATCTTACCAAGAATGGTGTCACCAAACTCTAACCAAAAAGGCAAAAAAATGTTGTTGTTAGACTATGTCCTGTATATGAATTTGGGCCTCACCCAAGAACCCCAATCAATTATTCATTCCTCCATATTCAATAAAAAAATAAAACAAATATCAAAAATACCCTAGGCAAAGTGATGGAATGTTTGTATGTGCTTGTATTTCTATCAAAGTTGATTTGGAAAAAAACTTCTTTGAAGTGGTTCATTCAACTCTAGATAATTAAAAACATATATAACCTATGGACTATGAATAGTGCCCAGACAAATATAAAGTGTGCCATGAATATGGCCATTTTGTCGAAACTTGCCCAAAAAATGCAATCATTGAGCAAGGGACTAAGATAAAGATCACTAGCAACAAGCAAAGAAAAAGAATCCCAACAACAAGCAACCAACAAATGCATCTTAGACCAACCAAGCATAGCCCTTAGTTGTAGCAAACACAACCCACTAGATTAGGTCGAGCCTTAGGATGACCTTGCTCCACTAAAAGCACCACCAGATACTCATAAAGGACAACCCTCAAAAGGTAATGAGCATAGTCCTACAAGTAATAGGCACAACATCTTTTCCCATTGAGGCAACATCCCTACATTAGAAATAGTATGAATCCCTCTATTTAACTCTTGTACATCCTTTGAAGTTTTGAATTTGAAAGGAAACCTCAACTTTGCCTCCTCACTACAAGTATATATAAATATTCATGTGCAAGATGTGGAACTACATCATTCTTAATGTTATCGCGTTTAATGACACTTGTAGCACAAGTGCTGCGGGAGACATAAAAAGCTTCCTAGAGATAGCTTCTGGGTTGATTGTAGACCAACGCCTAGGACATCTTAGATAGAGGAGTGCATTTGAGATTATCTGAGCTCAACATAGGCACCAAAACACCATTGGTCGGTCTTGGAACAACTTCCATGAATCAAAATGTCGAGGAAATTAAGACAACAATGGCTACGAAAATAACTAGAATATGAAGTGATGGAGATCTACAATTTTGGACGCAGATACAGAGAATAACTGGAATACGAATTTTGGGTTTGGCTTGGCATTAAAATATTAATGCATTGAAAAGTGTGAAGAGAACTCAACACTATGCATTGAAACAAAACTTGCAGTGGAAATTTGGATTTTTAAAGAAATTTTTGGATCATAATAAAAAGTTGATGTACAGATTTAAAAGTCTAAAAACAATAATAATAATAATCAAATTTCTTTCCACAATCTGCATACTAATCATTTGTTGATCAATTCAATTGTGTTTTCCAAGAATTTGCAGCACTGGAGTCTCCATCTTCACATCAATTGCATTACTGTAGCTCCGATACCACAATAATGGCATAAGTGTCCTCAGACACACAATTTTATTAATCAGGAAAATAAATTACATAATAATTTTGCAAGATTTTACACACACACTCCAACACTCTTGCAATGAGGAGAATGAGATATATATAAGCTCAATGTCCTGACCTCTTCTAGTTATGTACCACTTATTAAATTAACAAGTGTCCATTTACAATAAATGCAATTCGAACCAATCTACTAACTCTACTCCTAAATTGGAGCCTAAGATATGACACTATTCTAGATGTCATATCTTTTACAACAATATTCTATTTCTATGTCTCTCCAATATTAATTAAATATTCTAAATTAATAAATATTTTATCCTAACTTTGTGAATTATGAATTATGTATTTTGGATCATCTAACAGTTTATAATATTAACCCCTTTGGTTTAATATTTAATTCCCTTGAGTTTATAATCCCTTGCGTTTATAACATAAATTCCTTGGGTTTATTAATCTAAGGGTTCATATTCCTTAGTTGTAATATTAATCATAGGGTTTATAGTATTAATCCTATAGTTTAATGTAAATCTCTTGGTTTTATAATCATGGTCAACTGTGGTCCAATGTCACATTGTGACAAACACTGTCTCAACATGAAAATCAATCATTGTCAACATCGTCCAACGTCACATTGTGACAAAGATTATCTCAATATGAAAATCAATCATGATCAACCATGGTTATTTTAGGGTTTATAATATTTATCTTAGGGTTTATATACCTTGGGTTTAATATTATTCTCTTGGTTTTATAGTCCCTTAGGGTTTTATCATCCCTTGGGGTTTTAGTGTTAATCCATTGAATTTATTATTCCCTTGGATATATTAATATAAGGGTTCATATTCCTATTCTATAATACTATTCATAGGGTTTATAATTTAGTCCTAGGTTTTTATAAAAATCACTTGGCTTTATAATCATGGTCAACCATAATCAACCATTGTCCAATCCAATGTCACAATATGACAAAGCTTGTCTCAATACAAAAATCAACCTTGGTCAACCACGGTCCAATGTTGCCTTGTGACAAATATTATTTCAATATGAAAATCAACCATGGTCAACCATGGTGCAACGTTGCATTGTGACAATGCTTATCTCAATATGAAAATGGACTATGGTAAACCATGCTCAACCATGGTGCAACGTTGCATTGTGACAAAGCTTATCTCAATATGAAAATGAACTATGGTAAACCATGCTCAACCATATTTTCTTAAGGTTTATGATATTTATCTTAGGATATATTACCTTGGGTTTATAATATTAATTCCTTGGTTTAAATATTATTTCGTTGGGTTTATAATCCCCTGGGTTTTTAGTATCAATCCTTTGGGTTTATAATATGAATCCCTTTGGTTTATTAATCTAAGATTCATATTCTTAGGGTATAATATTATTCATAGGGTTTATACTATTATTCCTTGGATTTAACATAAATCCCTTGGGTTTATAATTGTGGTCAACCATGGTCAACCATGGCTCAATGTCACATTGTGACAAAGATTGTCTCAATATGAAAATCAACCATTGTCAACCATGGTCGAATGTCACAACGTGACAAAGATTGTCTCAATATGAAAATCAACCATGGTCAACCATGGATATTTTAGGGTTTTTAATATTTATCTTAGGGTTTATATATCTTGGGCTTACAATATTAATCCCTTGAGTTTATTATTATTTCCTTGGGTTTATAACCCCTTGGGGTTTTAGTATTAATCCCTTAGGTTTATTATTTCCTCATATTTATTAATCTAAGGGTTCATATTCCTAGGGTATAATATTATTCATAGGGTTTATAATATTAATCTTAGGCTTTTATATAAATCCATTGGCTTTATAACCATGATCAACCATAGTCAACCATGGTTGAACCCAATGTCACATTGTGACAAAGATTGTCTCAATACAAAAAGTAAACCTTGGACAACCATGGTCAACCATGGTTGAACGTTGCATTGTGACAAATATTGTCTCAATATAAAAATCAATTATGGTCAACCATGGTGCAACGTCGCATTGTGGCAAATATTATCACAATATGAAAATGAACCATGGTAAACCATGCTCAACCATTTTTATTTTAAGATTTATAATATTTATCTTAGGGTTTACATACCTTTGGTTTATAATATTAATTCCTTGTTTTAAATATTATTTTGTTGGGTTTATAATCCCTTGGGTTTTCAGTATTAATCCCTTGGATTTAGAATATGAATCCCTTTGGTTTATTAATATAAGGTTCATATTCCTAGGGTATAATATTATTCATAGGTTTTATAATATTATTCCTTGGGTTTAATATAAATCCTTTGGGTTAATAATTATGGTCAACCATGGTTCAATGTCACGTTGTGACAAAGATTGTCTTAATATGGAAATCAGCCATGGTCAACGATTGCCAACCATGGTCGAACGTCACATTGTGACAAAGGTTGTCTTAATATGAAAATCAACCATGGTCAACCATGGTTATTTTAGGGTTTATGTACCTTGGGTTTATACTATTAATTCCTTAGGTTTAATATTATTCCCTTGGATTTATTAATCTCTTGCATTTATTAATCAAAGAGTTCATATTCCCAGGGTATAATATTATTCATAGGGTTTATAATATTAATCCTCGGTTTTTATATAAATCCCTTGGGTTTATAATCATGGTCAACCATGGTCTAACCCAATGTCACATTGCAACAAATATTGTCTCAATACAAAAATAAACTTTGGTCAATCATGGTTAACCATGGTCCAATGTCGCATTTTGACAAATATTGTCTTAATATGAAAATCAACCATGGTCCAACGTTGAATTGTGACAAATATTATCTCAATAAGAAAATGAATCATGGTAAACCATAATCAACGATGTTTATTTAAAGGTTTATATACCTCAGGTTTATAATTTTAATTCCCTGGTTTTGATATTATTACGTTGGGTTTACAATCCCTTGGGTTTTTAGTATTAATCCCTTAAATTTATAGTATGAATCCCTTTGGTTTGTTAATCTAAGATTGATATTCCTAGAATATAATATTATTCATAGGGTTAATAAATTAATTAATATTAAAAAAAGAATAAATAATAATTATTATTATTATTTATTTTTAATATAAAAAGTAAATTAATTATTATTTATTTTTTTAAATTATTAGTTAAGAATTAATATATATATATATATATATATATATATATATATATATTATATATATATAGATATTTATTAGTGATTATATTGTTGTTATTGTTATTATATAATTAAATTATTTAATATTTAATTTTTATTTAATATTATTTAAATATAATATTAAGGCCCCTAACATAGATGGCTTTACATTATGGTTTACCTGGAATAAGCGATCCTCCCGTAGAGGCATTAGGGGTATAGCTTGTTACATTAAGAAGAACATAATATAATATTAAGGCCCAAGAACATAATATAATATTAAGGCCCCTAACATAGATGGCTTTACATTATGGTTTACCTGGAATAAGCGATCCTCCCGTAGAGGCATTGGGGGTATAGCTTGTTACATTAAGAAGAACATATCTCCCTATGCTAGGATTTATAAAAACGACCCTTACAACCAATATAGTTGGATAGAAATTACTGACATTTATGATAAAAGGACCTACATAGCAATCTGTTATTTCCCCCCATCAATCTAGATAAAAATAGTCCTTACAATGGTTTAGAGAATGATATTTCTGGCCTAAGGAATGAAGGCAATATCCTTTTAATGGGTGACTTTAATGCTTGAAATTCAAGAAACCAAGCTATACTTCTAAGCAATCATTCCAACCCTAATCCTCTTTGGTTAGACGAAGACCTTCCTCTGGCTAGCCAGTATAAAAGGAGCTCTGAAAACCTCGGGGAGAATTTGTTTGGGTCAGAGCTAGTCAAGCTTTGTAGTGCTAAGGATCTCATAATTTGCAATGGTCTAAAGAAGTGGCCCAATTCTAGCCACATGACCTGCATCCATGGGCTTGGTAGCAACGTGGTAGACTATGTTATCTCCGATCTCCCTCTTTACAACAAAATAACAAATTTTGACATCTTAAACCGCCACAAGCTTGACTCTGATCATAGGCCTTTACTTATAACTCTCAATTTTGTCATGCATAGAGATCCCATAGAAGATAATCCTTATAGCCAAAATAAGTTAATCTTTGATAGAAATAAAAAAGATCTCTTTCTAAATGAATTAAAAACTAATTTGCTTCCTTTATCTAGTATAGACAACATAGAAGATCTCTATCATAATTTTACTACAACCCTCTCATATTCGTTACAAGTTCTCATTGAAGTTTCGAGTATAAAAGAAATAGCAAAACCACCCATGATATCACAAGATTGTAAAATGTTGAGGAGATCAATTAAGGAAGTTGTTGATGAATCTCTTAAAATTGGCAAGATAAAAATATACAAAGCCCTAACTAAAAGGAAAAAAAGGTAGTATATTCGTAAAAGACAAGAGAATCTCTTACACCTCTCTAAGGTAGCTCCTAAGAAATTCTGGAGGCAGATGCTAACTAGGAAAACTAAAGATAATAATAAAATTGCTTTACACGACTGGAATTCCTATCTTAAAAAGCTTTATGAATCTCCAAATGTCATGGATAACTTTGAAACCTTGCTCACAAACGAAAGAAGTTTTCTCATTAGTAGACATTTATTTTGGGGTTGATTGCTTGGCTAATGGGAAAGCTAAGGACATTGAAGGTTACCAGGCGGAAATCTTAAAAATTGGAGGTCTTGTCCTCATCCCCCATATTCACAAGCTTTTCAATCAAGCGATCAAGCAACAGTTCCCTAAACCATGGACTCAAAGCCTCATTATCCCTATTTTTAAAAGTGGGGATACAAATAACCCCTCTAATTATCGGACAATTATGATCAACCCTCTCCTAGCCAAGTTATATGGTATTATTTTGGAAATGAAGTTGAACATATGGCTTGAAAGGGAAGGTAAGCGAGCTAAAGGCCAAGCGGGTTTTAGAAAACAACACTCAACAACAGACCACCTCGTTATGCTTAGGATCATTGTGGAGGAATGTCGCAATTATAAATCCAATCTCTTTTGTTGCTTTGTGGACTTTAGAAAGGCTTTCGATACAGTTCCTAGAAAAAACCTTTGGAACATATTAGAAGAGCTAAAGGTTCCTTTTGAGTTGAGAGTTGTCGCTATAAGGTTATACGAGAATGTAATTGCCAAGTTAAAGAGCAACGAGGGGTGGTCGAAAGATATTAAGTGTAATATTGGAGTTAAACAAGGTTGCCCCCTCTCCCCTGCCCTATTTGGAATTTACATCGACAAGATAGAAGGTTGTTTAGAGGAAGCAGGATGTGCTGGCATGATCTTAGCTGGAATAGTCATCATCCTTCTTCTCTACGCTGATGATATTATTCTTCTCGCAAGGTGCCCATTTGATCTTGATAAGCAACTTATACTTCTTAAGGATTTCTGCTCTACCATGGGTATGATTGTTAATACTAACAAAACAAAGTTATAGTTATCAAATCCAAGAAGGACACTTACGCTAATTTTATGTATGACAATAGTAACTTGGAGAAAGTGTCTTCCTACAAGTATCTAGGAATTGATATTCATCACAAGCTCAAATGGAACTATAACATTGAGAAAAGGATTAATGGGGGATGGAAAGCTTATTTTGGTCTTGAAAATAATTGTAAAATGACAAACGTCGTGATGTGAGATAGAAAGAAGTTCCTCTTTGAAACTTTAGTCACCCCGGTTATCTTATATGGATGTAAGGTTTGGGGTTGTAGCATCTCTAGAGAATCCTAGAGAAAGATTGAGCAAATCCAGAAGCATTTTATAACGTATAACCTCAAAATTAAAAGAAACACACCCTATCCTATTCTCCTTATAGAAGTGGGTCTTTCCCTTATGGAGAGCCTAATTATGACTAGGTTTTTGTTGTACAAGCACAAACTCAATAACATAGGAGACCATAAAATATTTGAAAGATATTTGACGATATATACCATCAAAAAATCCATTTAATTAATCCAAATCAAAATTCCACTCCAAATTTTTCATTCTAATACTGGAAAATCCAAAAAACACGACTCCAATTTAAAAAAACTTTATAATTGATAATATCACTGGCTAAGCACAAATTTAAGGCCCACTCCAATGAAATGCCGTATTTCATCAGAAACTGTGGGCATCGAGAAAACCAGCTGTAGAAGAGCAAACCGCAAGTCAAACATCGCTCACTGTTTTAATGACTGCGCCTGTAGTTTCCACATTTTTGCTTTAAAAAATGTTGTAAAACAAATCCATCCGAACCCAGATGTAGCTATATAGCTCTTTCAAATCCAAACCACTACCAAGATCCTTAATCACAATGGGTAGCTCCATCTCCATTTCTGCTGCAATTGAATGCCAGACAGCAAGAATAATATTTTCAGATGGCACTCTAAACGAATTCAGGAAGCACATCAAAGCAGAAAAGATAATTCTACAAAATCCGGGCCATTTCCTCTGCGATTCGGATACTCTGTTCGTCGATCGCTATATGGTAGCTGTTGATTCAGATGAGGAATTGAAGATGGGGCAGCTCTACTTTCTCCTTCCACTGCGTAAACTGCACTACGTGCTATCGTTGTCAGACATGGCTATGATGTTGCGCAGAGCTAATTTGGCCATCAAATCAACAGAGTTCCAGTATGACCAGAAAATCCAGATTGCCCCTTCATACGAAAAGTCTAACTGGAATGAAGGGATTTCAAGAGTAGAGTGTCACATTGCCCATGCCTTAATGTAAACCCAGGAATTTTCTGAGATGCAATCCACAAATGTGGAGAAACATCCTTCAAATTTCACATGGACGCTGTTAAGGAGTGTTGTAAAAAGCTTGAAAACGTCCATAAAATTTATGTCTGTAATGAAAATATGATTCATTACATTTATGTTGTTGGATTTGTTCGCGCCCACTTGTTTCTGGTTAAATATTTGCAAGATTCTCGGACCAGATCCATATCTTTAAATTTACTTATTCCTTGTTTGGCTAAATATTGCAAGATTCCTCTCTGGCTTTAACTTATGCGTTCCTGTCCTCTGCAAAACCCAAGAAATTCGGGCGCTCAGTGGTCTTCATGGATTCGACCTCCAGGCCGGGGGACCTCCCCCTTCTTCCCTTCGAGATTTGGGCGCTCAGTAGTCTTCATGGATTTGACCTAGGGAAGGGGCGGCCTCCCCCTTACCCCTCTGAGATTCGGGCGCCCCGTGGTCTTCTTGGATTCGATCTCTAGACGTCCGGTAGCGGCCTCCCGCTTCCCCCTCTGATATTGATGGATTCTGTGCTCTGGTTTCTTCACTGTGTAAAGTCTGTTTTTGTCGGAGATGTGGACTCAGGGTTTTGGAATCGAGTCCTCTATGGAGGTGGAGTTGGAGGTTAAAAGTGGTTAAAATTATAAAAATATTTTAAATTTTTTTTGTAGATGCAGTGTTTGAATTATGTTTTTGATCGTGGAAATAGATTTAAAGCAATCAAAAACATCTAAAACCTCTAAAATTATAAAATTTGACAATTTTTCATTTAGATATACAAAAATTCTTACCAGAATTTAACTCATTTTAATTTTTTTTTTGTAGATGCAGTGTTTGAATTATGTTTTTGATAGTGGAAATAGATTCAACGCAATCTAAAACCTCTAAATACTTCATTTTTAACGGTGAGTTATATTTTTATGGTACTAAATGGCTTTGTATATGAATAAGTGGACACCGCACTCTGACTTTTTTCTAGTATTCTGAAATGTGTATGACTGCTTTATCTTGTTTTGAATTATTGGAATGACGATATGATGAGGAACACTGGTAGTAATATTCTAGGTGTCACATGGGTCTAGCTAGTTAGAATAGTTTGGTAAAATTGTTTGTGATTTTATTTATATAGTTTTTTTCATTTTCTATAAAGTGACTTGTTTGTTAATTAAGATAAAGTTAAAAGGGTATATATTTTAATTGTTTTTGCTAAGTTATAAGTTTTTGTTAGCTTGTGGGTATTAGCCTAGGGGCTATAATTGCACTTAGATTTGGTGGTGGTCTAATGAGGAAATTACTACTAATAAGATGGAGAGAAATCAAGTTAGTGGATAGGATTTGGAAAAATAATGTCAAGGAGATTATCACTACAAGCACAGATCTAACCTTTCCCTATTATGAGATTAAGGAAGTAATAATATCTCATTTTACTAGTCAATAGTTTGAAAAAGTTGTAGCTGATCCAATAGATTCCATGGTCCTATTAGAAAACATCCCTTCTTTTGTTTTCCTTGTGAAAATTCTAATATTACTCACGATATTTCGATGGATGAGATCAAGAAATCATTTGGGAGATTTCTTTGGATAAGGGCCTTCAACCAAATGGGTTCATTATTCATTTTTACAAAATTTGTTGGAACATTACTAAATCTTATCTTTATCTGGATGATCAAAATGTCCATAAGTCTCATAGGATTGGTAGAGAAACAAATTCTATTTTTCTTGCTCTTATTCTGAAAGAAGAGAACCCATCCTCCTCCTCCTCAAGATTCTCTCTCATCTCCTTATGTAATGCTTCCTACAAAATTATGTCCAAGATTATCACTAACATGGTAAAACACCTGGTTCCAATGATAATATCTAAAAAACCAAAAGTCTTCATGGAAAAAAAGAAAATCATGGATAATAACATATTGGTGCAAAATGTGAAACTCTCCATCTAATTGAAAGGTGAAAAAAGCATGCTTATCAAGTTAGATATGGATAATGCATCTGATGGGGAAAAAGGTTCTTTTTGTTTCATGTTCTCCAAAAATTTGGTTTGTGCTCTGAATCCATCAAATGGATCTCTTCAGGTATAAGAAACCACTCAATTTGTCCATTAATTACTGGGCACTCCTCTGGATTCTTCAAGGCAAGTAGAGGTCTAAGTCAAGGTTGTCTTGCCTCTTCTTGTGTACATTATAATGGAAAAATTACTCCACAGATTGTTAGAAGCTTAATGAAATAGTGGGAATATCATGGGAACAAAAATAGTAAGAGGTGTCAATATTATCAATCACTCAGTTTTCTTATGACACACTATTATTAGGAGGGGCCTCCACCATCATGGCACCAAGATTTAAGAAACTATTGGGCCTCTACATTCAAGTCTTTGGAGGATTGATTAATCACAACAAGTGTGAGATCTATGCTTGGAATGTGAGAAAAATATTTCTCAATGCCATCTCAAGTTTTTTTAGTTCACGCAGAATGAAGCTTAGTCCTATTTTAAATATTTAGGAATGCCCATATGTCTACATTCTTTGGGCCTTCTCATTTGTGGTATCATGTTGTTAGTAAAATCAAAGAAAAATGTGATGTGCGGATCACATTGGCCTAAACCCATGAATTGTTTGGTTCTTATCAAATCAATCTTTATCAATATTTCTTATTTTTTAATGCTCAACCCTCAACTCTAATGGGAATTAAGCAACATATAGTGCAAGAGATAAGGACGTTTCTTTGGAAATGGGGGAAATCAAACAATAAGTGGGTTTATTTGGTTAATTAGGCTACAGGTAGAGTACCCAAGGCATGACATAAAAGTAAAATACCCTATTTTGATGAACCTTGTTGATTCGGGTTGATATCAGTGACCACCCACCCCTTCCACTAACTCAATTTATCTTTATCTTATTAGTAGTTTTTCTATGGTTTTTTAGATCCCAAACTTTTGGGGCCATTTTGAGACCCTAAATGATGTTTTTTGGCAATTTGGGGGGACAAGGATGAATTGACATGCCAATCCTTGGCCCTAGTCAAAAGTTCTTTCTGATGGGATACAATGTGCCCCAAATGAAGATTGTATGCAAAAGTCCCCCCCCTCCCGCCACCTAAGAAGTTGATTTATGAACTAACCACCTCAAAGCCTGCAAACATTTTGGCACTTCATCTTCTAGGGTTATGGTTTTGGACCTCTAGGGTTATTTCTGTATGTTAAAGGGGCCATTATTTCAACCTCTTGTAATAGTTTTTTCAAATGCATATAGGTTCCCTCTTTCTCTCTCTCTCTTTAGAGATAACTACCCCCATTTTAGTCAATTTGTGTTTTAAAATATTATGTTATTTTATTTATCAATCGAAAATAGTTTTTCACTATATTACCACAATCTTTATTCATATTCCTATATGTTTTTCATTTGCTTTCTTGCCTTTCATTTCATTCCTTATACGACCCAAATAAGTGGTATTAGAGAAATCTTATCCTTTTTGTTTCATGGTGCATTTCCACGATGAGGTTAAGGTACAAAGAGTTGGGTCTTGAGTTTTTTTCACCTAAGAATGATCGCTCTCACCAACCTAAGTGTTCTCACATGATAGAAGAAAAGAGAGATGATGAATCAAGATATCCTTTCAAGTTGTTTCTTGAGAAAACACTTGTGCAATAAAGGAATGAAATGATGGAAAAATTTGCCTAGATCCTTCGATGACTTCCAACATTGGCCAAGGAACCTTCGACAAGTGACAATTTTGGAGGTGCAACACCCTTAAAGTTAAAAGTTAACATTGATATCACCTTATTTAAAGGCCAAATAGATGCAGATTCTTTGAAGAAATGGTTAAATATTTTATAAGGCGATTAATTTGTCCAATTTTTTTTTTTTACAATGAAAATATCGCCTTCATGCTCCTAAAGGCCCTCCCATGTGTCGAATATAGGATGGAATGTTATTAGGAGATATACAATTAATATGAGCCTACAATATTGAAGGTAGGACCCACTTGGGAAGCTTTTGTTGATTCCCTCAAGGAGGAATTACACCTTGTAGGGAACTATGATGGCCAAAATACAATATGGACAACTCCATAATCAGGAGAGAGATCAGATTGTGTCGAAACATTCCAATATTTTCCATAGCCTACACTCTAATTTGGGTATCAGAGACTTCTTGTGGCTCTTGTTTTTGAAGTATCATAGTGGTTCAAAGGTACATCCAAATAAAGATGGATTTCTTGGACATATCCTCATTGGGAGAAGCTTATCAATATGTTATCAAAACTGAACAGAAGTTGAAGCAAATAAATAAATGGGTGTTTGGGTTTGCAAACACACTACAACAAAATCCTTGAAAATACATTCCAAACTAACAAAAAAAGGATAAAGGAAGGAGAGCCAACCTCAAGACAACAATCCCAAGTCACAAGAAAATAAGAATAATGGGAAGCTGAAAAAGGACATTGGAAAGTGATCTGGATTGGATCATTATATTGTTTGCCATCCATCTTGATGCATTTGGAGTGGAAAAAGTGGAGGAATCAACTCACGGGACCGTTTTTACTGATGGGACTCAGTTTGGCAAAATGGGGTCTGAAACCTTTCGGGAGCATTTTGAGGTATCAAGTGACATTTTTTGGGGGTAAAAATTTTCCATTTTGACATGACATCATTTAATGTTATTCTACACACAGATATGTTTCCAATGACGCAAGAAGTGAGTCAATCAGAGTTTGTATGCAAAAAATGCCACTCAGAAGTTGACCTTCTTGTTTTCACACCTATCGTTCAGGAGGATGTCGCGTCAGCCCCCATTATTCATGGAAAAGGGGTTATCCACATGATTATGATGTAAAAGACTCTAGAAGTGTCTATATTATAACTCTAGTTAAGAGTTGATGTGATGAGCCTCATCATTGGGTAACTATATGGACCTTAATACAACTCCTAGCTTATTCAAATCAACTCTTCTCATAATTTATTACATATTTTGATTGTATTTTGCTTAATGAGATGGGTCACAGTGAGATATTATGCCTAGTGGACTAATATTCATTGATTGCAGGTTTTTGAGAGAAAATCATGGAAATTTTGGCTAATTAAGGTCTGAAACTCGAATGAGACAAGGAGGAGAGATTGTAGGAGGTAGATCGTCCTCATTTACTCCTCACTCATTCGAATATTCCTCTATCAATCACACCAACTCGAAGTACAAGCAACCAAGTCATGGAGATCAAAAGACAACAGAGCAAGTGATAGTCAAAGAGCTAGTTTATCTCAAGTTTGGGAGCCGAGCCTCCCTATACTTAAGGAAGTTGTTGAAGAATTTAGTTGTATAAATGAAAATACCTAGAGCCTCATTAGGATTTGAATTTTTGCTGTAAAAACACTAGTCATTTTCGAGTTCAAGACTTGTGGAAGCAATTGTTATGTAATTTTCTGTTTTGATAATGAGAATGAGTATTTCCTTGATCCAACATTGAGTTGAATCAGAGGGCTGAAGCTCTTGGGTTAGGGCCCAACCCTAGCAGCAAAGGATCCTCTTCTTGTATTTGTATGCTTAGTAAATTTCATAGATTAATGGTTGAATTGCCTTTAAAATTATTTCATTGCAAGTAGTTGTAGATTTGATTAGTTTGCTTCCATTTGTGATTTACATCAGCAGTAGCTTACAAGAGATAAAGGAACTTCACAAAGCTGTTATTTGGTGGATTTGGCCTCATTCCTTCCTTTAGGGATCATGGTTTGAGCAAAGAACTCCAATGCAGCCCCCAAAAGACAGAATTCTAGTTTCTCATGGAATTAGGGTTTTTTGTACTTAGGCCAACATTTGATCAGTTTGCAAGAATAGGATTTAGTTATCATTTCTTCTATCTTCAGTCTTACATTATATCTCATCAAGTTTTCATATTATTTTGCAAGGTTTCCTCATGCATGAAATAGGTAGCTAGCTCATGAAATTCTGTTTTCCTTAGTTAATTGAAATCCTTCTTATTTGCATGATTTATGGATAAATGTCAATGGTTGATGCAGTGAAGGAGTTTCAATAGTACATAGAGATTTCATGATCAACAACATCATCCCAACTTTGTCCATCCATGATCATTCCTTTCTTTCACCAAAACCCTCGCCAGTTTCATCATTTCACAAGAATACTTCTCCAAGCTTGTTAAGCAAACCCAACCATCTCCCAACTTTGGTTTTGAGTTCTGAAGTGGTCCTAGACACTTCGTGGTCTCATTCCATCCACCAAACACCTTCTATAAGCCTTCCATCACCTTCAACGTCCCTCTTTTTTCTCTCGGCTGTATCTTGTAGGAATTCAGGACATCCTATAGAATGCATTAGGGCATCTTGTAGGTTGACCTGTAGTGGCTTGTTTTGAGGCCGAATTGTGGAAAAATCCCCTAGGAAGCTAGAAAAGGACCCCTACTTGTCTCCCAAGCCTTCTAACCATTCACCATCATCCCTAAGCCACTTGACACATCACTAGAAGAAGTTAGCTTTCACACTTTCTCATGAAAAAAGACAAGAAGAAAAACATAGTTATTTTATTCATTTACATGCACAACTATAGAATGTTTGATGTTTCAATTTGCTTACCTAGGATAATAGGATTGCATACATGTTAACTTAGCATTCTTTTTAAGCAAAGCCTCTTAGCAGTTAGTTAGAAAAATGGTGTGTTTTAGCATTTGATTTCAGTCTTTTTCCTTACTGCAATGTACAAGCTTTCCCTTAGTGTAGATTTCTCTTTTCCTCATTGGTAATAAAGCTTCTTCTGAATCAATAAAAGTCTAGTTTGAAAAATCTTAGTGGTTTATCGCCAGCTTAGCAGTGACAAAGAGCGGACCCATCACATTTACTTGTGTATACAACACTGTCACCTCCAAGTTTGTACGAATCCCGGGTTGATAAAGTAAAGTTGGTAGCCCCACGAGTTGCAGCATTCTTGCTACAATACTAGTGTTCATCACATTTTGGCGCCGTTTCCGGGTAGGTGTCTGAGTAATATGTGATTTCTTCTTTCTTTCTTCCATTTCTTATCTTTGAAATTTTGATATTAGTTTCATTTATGCAAAAGTAATTTAGTTTGCTTTCTTTTCCATTCTACAAGTGAGATTTCATTCAAGCAGTTAGTTTTCATTCAGTGAGTTAGTTTCCATTCAGTGTGCAATTTCAATTATGCAATTATTTTCAAAGCTTGAAAAAAAACACAAAAGAAACTAAAAACACTTCTTTCATGCCTCGTAGGAATAGGGATAACTTAGGGAAATTTTTACCAAATACCCCCACCGCTTCAAACAACCAACCTTCCCTCTTCTTCGGTAAATGTGAATTGGAGGAAACCTTAGGTGAACAACCAGAGATATTTGAAGAGCCTACAGGGGGAGAAGAAGAAGAAGAACCCATTTCAACTAACCCAATGGCTGAAAACAGAAATGGTAGAGGAAATAGAGAAAGAGTTGAGGGTACCTTTCCCATCAGAGAAACTAATGGGGATACAAAGATGAAGAATATAAGCCCCTCTGCTTTTCCTCATTTCCATGGCCTGACCTTAGAAGATCCAGACACTTTCATGTTTGAGTTTGCTGTTATATGCATGTTGGGTGTGGAGCTTGATTACCTTATTTATTTAGAGGTATCGCCACATTGGACCCCAGTTCGTAATGTGGTGGCAATGTCACCCATAAAATGTGTGCTGCAGAGGGGGGTCCAGGGGGGCGGTGGCTGTGATCTTTGGGAGCCCCTCCCCTGAAGCTAAAATAGATGTAAAATTGCCTTGTAAAATGTTGTAATGTCGTAGTCAATGTGGGTCGTTCATTAGGTGGAGATCTGATGGTAGACGTTATGTTTAAATTAGGGTTTTTTTTGCCCTAGAAGGCAACCCCTCGCTATATATGAGGGAATTGTATTGCGTATATGTAGATCTGTATTCTAAGCGAAAAAGAGAGAGGAGATTTTGTGAGAGAAAAGAGGGAATTACAACGGATCTGTTGCAGGTTGTATCTCTTCAGTTTGTTGGATAATATAAAAGGAAGGACTGGCTGTTTATCCGTGGACGTAGTCCAAATTGGGTGAACCATGTATATCTATGTCTCTCTTGTTTTATGTGTTTTCTATGTTTATGTTTTTGCAATATATTCTATGTGTTTCATTGCTCTGTAATATATATTTTTTCTAACAATGCAGAACCTATGATTACACCAATGATGAGCAAAAGTTGAAACTATTCCCATCCACTCTCAAGGATACAACTTTGCTTTGGTTCATGTGTTTACCTGGGGATAAAATCACAACTTGGGCTCGGATGCAACAAGCCTTCAACAACAAGTATCGAGACTACTGCAGGTCCAAAGATACTAAAGAAGAAATTTTTGGGATGACCTTAGGGCATGATGAATCCCTAGAGGATTATGAAGAAAGATTCCAACTTAGCTACCAAAAGGGTCAGGTGCACACTTGATCCTGAGTCACTGAAGCTAGAGGGGTAAGGGAAGATCTTCTGGATACCCTAAATCTGCTAGCAGGAGGGGACATCTACCAGCTACCCAATGAAGATATCAAGACTGTCTTAGGAACCGTTCTAGGGAAGCTAGGAAAAAGGGTAGGGGTAGTCAACCTATGGTAAGTCCATCCTCTTCCAATACATCAATCAAAGGAGAAATTGGAAATATGTTGGAAGATTTCAAGAGTGAGATGCTGCAAACCCTTGCCCTACAAATGGACACTATACACATCAAGAGAAAGCAAGAGGTGGCAGAGAGAGCCTTAGCCATTTTCTGCCCTAGATGCATAAGGAGGCACCCTACGAATGAATTTCCATTGAATCTAATTGAAGTCTGCTCGGTCTATGAAGAAAACTACTCCACAGACAAGTGCCCTTCTCTACCTTGACTAAAAGTTGTGTATTAGGGGACTGAAGGGGTGATTGAACAAATTTGCTACATAAATCAAAGGAGACCTCATGGGCCTCGACCATACCAGCAGGGCATGCAAGGGTCATTCCATGTCTATTACAACCCTATTCAAACCACTTCCATTCCCTCTTGGGACCCCCTGCTCATCCTTCCTGGTCTACACCTCCTCCTTGGTCCTTTGAACCTCAGTACCATTCCCAGCCAACCAGCTAGTCATTTCAGCCAGATGCTCCACCTCAACCTCAGTGGAATGCACTGCCCTAGGGGTGGAGGCCCCCATACAATAATGCTCTAGCTTTATTTCCTTCACCACCTCCTCAACCACAAATTTTACACCCTACTTTACCTAAAAAACCCTAGATGCCTACCTAGCCAAATCCGAACCCGAACAACAGACAAGCACAACAAGTATACAGTGGAGAGACATCCTATCCTGCTTATGTTGTGGAGATTCAGGAAATCAACTTGAGATCTAGGAGAGTACTCCCAGAAAACCAACCTCTATCTCCACCTAGGGAGAGTGAGGAAGAAAGAGAGGAAAGCATGCCTAGATTAAATTATCCACCCTTTCTTGAGAGATTAACTCATCCAATCTAGCCTACCCCAGAATAGAATGAACTTCTGGGTGAATTGAAAAATCTGTGTGTCAAAATTCCACTTCTCCAGGCCATAAAGGACGTACCTATTTACAACAAGTTGATTAAGGAGAAGTGCTTCAAACACCCAGGGAGGTGAAAAAGAGACACCCCTATAATTAATGTCATTGGACAACTGTCAGACTTAATGCTGGGGCAAGTAAATTATCCCAAGTATTTAGACCTTGGAAGCCATGTAGTAGATGTGCACATCAATGGAACCATTGTCCCACACACTTTAATTGATCTTGGGGTTCCCATTAATGTGATGACTAAGGACACCATGCTTAAGCTCAACCTCTAGGGTTCATTGAGAAAGACCACAACAATATTGCAACTTGCAAACCATTCCATAGTGACCCCTGAGGGGATTGTGAAGGATGTGATGGTCTCCATTGACTCTTGGGAGTACCCTATAGACTTCCTATTTCTCCAACCTAAGGCCAAGCTTACTGGTTACCATCTCATCCTTGGGAGGCCTTGGTTAGCCACTGTCGATGCCTACATCAGTTGCAGGGTTGGAAATATGACTATAAAAAATGGGCATATGTCCAAGAAGTTAGTCTTGTACCCTCCTGATCAGCCATCTCTAGAACATGAGTTACCTTTATGGTTGGAAGAGGAAGAAGAAAATGAAGTTTATTCAGCCTAACTCTATACCTTAGAAATGGCCATGGGAGGAGGACAACTGGATGAAGATGATTTGATTGAACACATACTCCAAAGTCCAACTCCCAAAACATTGTCCTTAGAGGAAGTAGTAAAGGAAACCTAGAAAAACCATTGGATTTACCTATGCTTAGCTGATTCAAACCCTACCCGTGTCCAAACCATAGAATTCAGCCTTGAGAGAACTTGGAAAATCAACCCATATCTTTCTATACACCGAAAAGTTGTGCAACATGTTAAAGGAACATCTGGATGCCTTTGCTTGGAGTTACAAGGAAATGAAGGGAGTGCATCCATCGGTGTGTACTCACCACATTTATATTAAAAAAGGTTTCGAACCAGTCCGACAACCCCAAAGGAGAATGAATCCAGCTCTCAACGATATAGTCAAAGAAGAACTACAAAAGATGCTAGATATAGGATTCATTTACCCTATCTCAGAGAGTGAGTGGGTCTCTCCTTTGGTGTTGGTTCCAAAGAAAAATGGGAAGTGGAAGATTTGTGTCAATTACAGAGAGTTAAATAAAGCAACAAAGAAGGACCATTTCCCTCTACCTTTCATTGACCAAGTGCTAGATGGCCTGGCAGGGAAATAATTTTTCTCTTTCCTAGATGGGTTCAACGAGTAGAATCAAATCTAGATCAGCCTAGAAGACCGAGATAAAACCATCTTCTCTTGTCCTTGGAGTACTTTCGCCTATAGGATCCTTCCTTTTGGCCTATGCAATGCTCCTGCCTCTTTCCAGAGAGAAGTCCTAAGTATCTTTGTCGAGCTAGTCCATGATGTAGTAGAGATTTATATGGATGATTTTATACCCTATGGGTATGATTTCCAGGAGGCTCTGTCCAACTTACGTAAGGTGATGAACAAATGCATTGAAGTGAACCTGTCCCTTAGTCCCAAAAAATGTGAGTTCTTAATGACTACAGGGACTGTTCTAGGTCATTCAATATTCGAGCAAGGACTACAGGTGGACCCAAACAAAATAACCATCATCCAAAGGGTCCCACCTCCGCAAAAATAGAGAGACGTCGGAAGTTTTCTAGGTTTAGCTGGATACTATCGGAGGTTTATAAAATACTTCAGCAAGTTAGCTTCTCCTTTATTTGGGTTGTTGGCCCAAGACTCTGAATTTGTATGTTCAAAAAGTTGTCAAGAGGCCTTGGACACCCTAAAGGACAAGTTGACCACTGCACCTATTCTCCAAGGCCCGAATTGGGCCCTTCCTTTTCATATACATGCTGATGCCTCACACAAAGCCATAGGAGCAACTCTAGGCTAGATAGATGTCAAGTTACCTTATCCCATTCACTTTATCAATAAGAACATGTCAAAGGCCGAACTGAACTACACAGTGACTGAAAATGAGCTCCTAGATGTTGTGCATTCATTAAACAAATTTAGCTATTACATTACAAGTTACCAAACATTTGTACATAATGACCATGATGCAATTAAATATTTGATGAATAAACTTGATGTGAATGCCCAGATTATTAGATGGTTGCTTTTATTACAGCAGTTTGATCTAACTGTTTTTATTATTGATAAGCCTGGCAAGGAAAATGTTGTTGCAATTTTTTTATCCAGGTTAACGTTTCCCGTGGGGGAGGAAGGACTGGTTGATGCTCAGTTACCGGATGAACACTTATTCATCATTTCAGTTCTCTCTCCATGGTTTGTTGACATAGCAAACTATTTGGTGTCTGCACAATTCCCACCAGATTGGTCCTCCAAAGAGAAAAGCAAGATTGTGAGGAAGAGTGCCCCATTCACTTGGATTGTGGGCAACCTCTTTAAACTAGGCTCGGATCAAATTTTGAGAAGATGTGTCAGGGAGGAGGAAGTATTTGACATCCTTCTAACCTACCATGATGGTCCTTGTGGAGGTCACTTCACAGCCAAGAGGACAACTTCAAGGTGTTACAAGCTGGTTATTATTGGCCCACCCTTCATCAGGATGTGAGATGGTATAATAGTCAGTGTGATTAGTGCGAAAGGATGGGAAAGCCTACTCCAAGGGATGAAATTCCTTTGCAACCTCAAGTGACTTTCGAGCCATTTGACAAGTGGGGCATGGATTTCATTGGACCTATTGACCCTCCATCCAAGAAAAAGTAGTACATCATTGTGTGCACTGACTACTTGACCAAGTGGGCTAAAGCCAAGGTAATCAAGGCAACAACAAAGGAGAAAGTGGCTGAGTTCTTAAGGGAAAATGTATTTTACAAGTTTGGGTACCCTAGAGAACTGGTCATTGATCAAGGCAACCAGTTTACATCTCACATGGTTGAAGACTTGTTAAGCCAGTACAGGATCAAGCATAGAACCTGTTACACTAAAATTTGTCACCATGACTATTTGCAGTTAGTATGGCTCCATCAACAGTCATACTATCGTCCTTGGCAAGCCTCACACCTCTGCTCTCCATGTCAAACTTCAAAGAAAGAGAGAAAGTCATTAAAAACATATTTATCTCTGGGTACGCAGTTTCTCTCATCCTTACCTGTGTGTACGCATCCCAAGTTCACAATACCTGCGTCCTTGTACACTCTGTGTGTAAAGGGGTGGGTGCGTACTCCTGTAAAGGTCAAAAGGCGTGAGTTTCATCTTAAAAAAGTTACTTGTGGTCATTTATAGAGCATTCTAGAAGCTTGTTTGATGTGTATTGAGCGCCTCAAATGGTTCATGCATCCCTATGAAAGAGGAACTTATCCCATCAAGAGAGGAGCTACCCCATCCAAAAGAGGGGCTTATCCCATTGATGTTGGACCTGATTAACTTCCTCTAGAGCACTATAAATACAGGCATTGGGCAAGAGGACGGGAGGTTGAAAGCTGAACATTCCTAAGGGTAGATGCTATTGAAATTAGGACTTCCTTGTTGAAGCTTGTGAGGAGAGATTCCCATCCTTTCTTGTTTCATTTGGAAGTGGGTGAGCTTATCAAAGTAAAGGAAAACTCTTGCTGGACCCTGGGAGGAACTTGCACAACACCAAGGCTCAGGTTGTAATGGTTTCTTTTGTTTCCTATTAATACAAATAAGTCCATTCTTCTCAACAATTTGTTATTAATGAGTTGTTTCATATACTCCTTGGTCTGTATGTTGAATATGTTTTATTTTATGAGATATTCAGGTGCTATTTAATCGTTTTATTGTTAGTGAATGCAGGTTTCGAAGTGAAGGAGGAGCTCATCCGGATCGACGAGGCTGGACTACTACAACAGCGTTGGACTACAGTTAGGATCTAAACACTTGATTTCTTGTATGGTAAATGCATGTTTAGAGAAGGATTGCTCTTAATTGTCTTGTTTGTCACTAGAAAGTCTTAGGCTTCTAGGGAGGTTGGTTTTGTCCACAAGATTAACTCTTTTCGCATGACATCTCCTTAAGGGAAACAACCAACCGACCAAAAAAAACCCCCCCTCATTACATTGCTCAAGGTGGTATATATAGGAAAAATATCCGAAAGTATTTATTACAGCCGACCTAAACAGGTCTGTGGGAAAAGCTTTTTAAACCTAAACTTGTGCTAAAATTAAATGCAAGTAAATATCCTTTGAGCTATGTTAGAGGCAGCTGGATCAAAATGAGCTAATATGGTGTCCTCTGTGGCTTAGTTCAGTGCTTCTGCAATAACTGTGCTTTGAGCTTTGGTCCACTGATCTCATGTGATTTTGATGTGCAGTAACTGTGATTTGAGAGCTTTAAATGGCATCTATTGTTTTGTTGACTTTGTTGGAGGCTTCTTTAATGTTTTACTGCTTCGGGCCGCTAATAGATCTTCACTGATACACTTTGCCGCATCCTGATACTCTTCGACATAAATTTTGGTTTCACTTTTGCTCTGATACTCTTTGATACCTGAATCGGGGCTCTCTCTCTCTGCTGATATGCTAAAAACTATTAAATCATCCCTTTTCTACCCTTTTCAGTGCAAAAATGACTGCTGAACAAAAAGATTCCCCATTTCAGCCTATTTCCCGTAGGGATGCGCGATTAGCGCTACGCGCTAATCACGCATCGAAAACTGCCTCTATTTTTCATTCTGGGCTTCCGAAGCTTTGATTTTGCACTTGCGCGTTTTTTCAGTGGGTGACATCAGCATGACGTCAGTGGTATGGCAGATGACGTCAGCAGCATGATGTGGCAGTACGATGGTAGGGCGACGCAGGCAGGAAGGGGTGGGGTGGCAGGGTGACGCAGCAGAATAAGAGACGGGGCCCATATATATATGGTGCGGATTCATATGAAACGTCGATCGCCGATATGCGATCGGCAATAAACCATCGGTGATGACCATATCGGCAGCGCACAATGCATGCTTTGTTTTGTCATAGCAACACGCCGATCGGCGATATCGCTATTGGCCAAACCAATCGGGGGCACACTTTATGTGCTGTTTTGGTACATGACTTCCCTCCCGATTGCGATATCGCATCGGAGGTGGTATGATAGAACCATTTTGCAATCGGAGCAAGGCCCAAGGTAAGTGAGGCGGGTGTTTATGATCAGAAGCAGAAGTTTTTAATGTTTGAAGGGGATTTCAAGGCATGGGAAGGGGTCTGATAGCCCAAAAGGAATTTTTTATGCCTTGGAAGGATTTAAAAGGTACTTGGGAGGATTTTATGTGCTTTGAGAGGGGGATTTTATGCTTTGTGAGGGAGTCAAAAAGCATTAGAGGAGATGGTTTGAGGGGGAAATGGGGGTTCTTTTTGAGTTTCAGATAAACTTAGAAATTCCCACGTGTACTTATGGTTATATTTCAACCAGGGGGAGGGGATAAGTATATAGGGGAGTTATTTAACATAGTTTTAGTAGGGGAAGGGGAGATAGATAGGGAGCTATATAGTAAAGTTAGTAGTTAATATGACAAGTGATAAGAAAGCGCTAAGTATGTGAATATTAGGCTATTAGGGAAAAAGTGATTCATAAAGGAAGTATGAACATTCCTTGAGTAAAGCAGATCTTTACTAAGGCAAATTGATATGAAAATGATGAAACTAAGAGATATCAAGCAGATCTTGACCTCTTTTGGGGAAGTTAGTGAGTGATTTGAGGAAAGAAGAAGAAGGGGAAGTTAGACATGCCTCGCTTGAGCTCCTCCATATGAAAACTGCCTGATACTTGTGATTTGAATAGATATAACACTTGAAAACATGGAATTGATCACCAATCAACATTCTGCAACCTCAAAACTACCTACCTAGCCTGCTTACCTAGCAGTGTTTCTTCTTTTTGGTTTGGGTGCACTTAGACATGGAGACCCTGATTATCCTCTTTCTTTTGATTGCCCTCCTATCTACATCTATACTTATTTCATCCTGGGGCTCAGATTAGGCTGTTGAGCACCCTTGCTTCTCTACCTGTCTAAGAATCTGCCAAGATTAAGCTGTTTGGACAGATACTCATTCTCTATATTCTAGAACAAGAAATTGAAACCTAGGGAGACCAAGATTAAGCTGTTTGGACCTCCCTTTAACTAAAAATTCTTCAAAAATGGAATAGCACATCAAAATTGGAACACAACAGCGACATTTAGGCTAGCACACTCTCATGGCATCCTTCTTTGGTCTCTGTAGTAAATATGGAAAATTGCATCATGCAAAGTATGACATATTTGGCATGTAAAAAAATTGTCAATCATGAAAGATGAGTAACTTGCTGCAGCAGGAGGCTAACAGAGGTGATGGTGAGAACACGACCAAGGCTCAAAAGCTGGCGATAAGACATTCAATATGGTTATTTACCCGTTCATTTTTTAATGAGCTTAAACGTGGGGAGAAACACCTGCTCATGACTTATGTTTATTTTTTAACGAGCATGAACTATGCACTAAAACTGCTCGTGGAAATTTTATTTTTTAACGAGCTTGAACTCTGCGACAACATTGCTCGCTAGTCGTTTCGAGATGCTATTTTGAAGTGGCTTACATCTCTAAAGCTTTGCCACGAATCCTTTCTTTATGCAAGTTAGGAAACGACTAGCCTTATGGGTTTAAAAGGTTAGAGGTCCTACAAATTTAAAAAATAAATAGCCGCTCTTCACTTGCACGTAGAAAGGTTTGCATGCCCCGAGGTATAGCAGAGTAGAGTTTCCAGGTTACCCCTCAATTTGCAGACAAAAAATTCGTTTTATCGGGAAAGGCCTACCTTCTAATGGAGGTATCTTATCCGGTCTAATTCCCTTTTCCTAGATGGACGGGTATTAAACTAGTCATATATCCATTGCTGAAACCTACCCTATACCCAGAGTTTTCCTGCCGAAGCAGACCAGGGTGCATGCCCCCTGGGTTTTAGTCACATCTTCCTAAATCACTCACGCTCATCAGGTGGATGGACTGGAGACCGATGAGACATTTCTTGCATGAAAAGACCATTCAGGGATGGCATTTGACTATTTGCAATGTGTGAACCGGGGAATGACATTTGGTCTACGAGCTTGACCATTCTACCTTCGTGCGGAAAACACATTACTCTAAAGAGTGAGGAGACGACGACTCCCATGCAATAAATATAGTCGCGTCCAAGGAGTAGATTGTAATCTAAAGGTCCTTGAACTAACATAATGTTCATGTGAACAGTTTTCCTTCTCAAAGTAATGGGTACATTTGGAAGGATCCCTAAAGGTCGACTGGTTCCCTTGTCGAAGCCTGTTAGATTTCTCATTTCAGGCAAAAGTGGTGGCGAACCAAGCGCTTTCCAAGCAGTTGAGGAAAGGATACTCGCAGAAGCCCCTTCATCGATGATGGTACTAACTGTGGAACGCTTGGAAGGTATGCTTTTTGACAAGCAATCTAGTGGTTTTTCAATAATATTTCTAACCTTTTCTGCATTATGAGCCTAAAGAATATAAGGGTTTTGATAAATTGTGTGAAAATGGACAAACGAAGCTCAATCACTAATAATTGATGTTTTCTATGCAGAAAGACGCGGAAACAGGGGATCACCGAGTAAAAACAAGAAGCGAAAGGAAAGAAACTGCTGTCCCGTCGACAGGGAACCGGATGCGGACAAGATCAAGTAAAATTAGAGCCGAATAGTCCAGGAAAAGAACGCAGGATACTGAGACGGAGAACGCAAGAAAGGAAAGAGAAGAACTGAACGATTAGCGAATCCCTCAGGATCTCTGATCCTGAGGGATCGTTGCTTTAGCTTAGCTTTTGTATCTAGATATCTCCGTCATTTCTGTTATATAAAGATACCATGCCATCGAGCGTGGGGAGAACTATTATTGTAATTACACGCTTCAGAACAGCTTTGAGAATTAAGTTTTTCTAAGACCTGATCTTGTGTACCTGTGTTAATGAAATCAATGTAAAGGACTTTGTGTTCACTTCGTTTCTGCATCTGAAGTAACTTTAAGCAGTGTACCATTGGTAGCCAAGGGCCCAGCTCCGACAGTCACTTGCTGTTGTATCATACGGTGATTGGTGTGGTTTGCTTATTTCTCTTGTTTCAGTAATCTGATATATCTTTTATATGATAGACTATGCTTCTTAGTTAATATCTGAATCTGAATAAGTTCTTTAACTCACGTCTCTATGTTACATAAAGTGAATCTATTCGAATTGCATCCATTTCTATAACAAGGTATTAGTATGAATGGTATCATCATTGGATTCATATAAAATAAGTATTTGAGAGGCTTGAAGACAATATCACTTTGTTCATAAACATAGTCACATCATACATTACTCTCGGACTACTGCAATAGTTTAGAACGTGTACATCCATTTGAATTTGCTGTTTCATTTGAGTTTGCTGTTCCATTTGAGTTTGTTGTTCCGTTTCATATGATTGACGTTTCCTGTTTATGATAGTTTGTTGTTCCATTTACTTATTGCTGTTCCATTTACTTATTGCTGTTCCATTTACTTATTGCTGTTTCATTTGATTACTGCTGTTCCATTTCATAACTGTTGTTCCATTTACTTTCTGCCTTTGTTGCTTTCGCGTGATAGCAGGCCTAAGGCTATCGTGAGCCCAGCAAGACGCTGCCTAACTCCCAGACCTATAGGTCCATGCTTTGGTTTCTTTCTTTATCAGTTTCTAAAGGGAAGGGTTATTGTTTCCGTACCCTTGACTGATCAACTGCTTTGTGTGATTTTATCTTTTGAGTTGGTTTAGTTATAGCTTAGTGTTTGCTTCCTTTCAAATCATTAGAACGCTATACTATCGAGCATTACTTGGGCAAAACAGCCTCGGATTGAGTTACTCCTTGAAAGAACAAAACGATCCCGGATTGACTTAATAATGTGGAATAATTGGTGGTGTGAAAGACCCTAGTTATCGCTCTACAATGGTGATATCGAGATTCTCTATATCTAGCCCCAAAAGTTTGCGATGACCTTCTATCACCGGGATATTAATGTTCTTTGGATCCTCCTCTTCTTCTTCAGTAGTCACAGTGTATCACTCCAGCGCATGGCACAGCTGGGTGGTCCAATCTGGTTGAATTAAATCCAAGGGATCCTATGGGATTCTGAAGATCATTTCCTTTACCTCTTGCAGTGTTTCATCAATGCACTCAAATCCATCCTCAAAGTTGAATGTCAATAAGAATTACTATCTCAAAATATCTCATTCGTTCATGCCATGGAGAAGCTCTATCTCCAAGTACCAATTCATCGGTATCACATCCAAAGTGTGACAGAACAAATGCACCCACTCTGGTTGTGGTTCTTCTCCATAAGCATCAGTTAATTTTTCCAAGTGGTCATGTGGATCACTCCTTCCATCATATTTCTCTATCAATTGCACCCTTGGGCAACCAGACCATACCCTCATCAATCTTTTGTATTCACACCATCCATCGAAATTTTCTTTATGTGTAGCCCACCATCTTGTAGGCGTAGTGTGCAACGCCAAGTCAAAGGCTTGGAAGTGATGCTTCTTTGGCACTTCCCTTTCAAATGCATCCATAAATTTATCAACATCAGTTAAATCATCATAACATCAGACTTCTTACCTCTGACGATACACAACACAACGATTTGGTCATCATGTTACATCGTAGCATAGACACCTTATGTAATCTATTCTACCAATGTTCTAATTCCTCATTTGAATATGATGTGTAGAAGATGTCACGGTTCCATGCAATACATCCATCAGCTATCAGATTCACCCAATCTTGAGCTCACACCGTTATCTTATTAATTTCTCGAAGTCACCATCACTTTCGTAATCACGAACCCATTCAGTATAGCGCATTCCTTCTATAGGGTCCAAAGTTACTACTACGCGTAGTGATTTTCTTTCAAATGACATTGTCTTCTTCTTCAAATTTCTCACCTCGTTCATATCAATAGCCCAGTTGATCCCAAGGAGTGTGGGGTAGGGATTGTTGTCATTGGAAATCTCTATCGCTTCGAAATTTGCCAATGCGCTCATGCCTTCAACATCGACTATCACTCCTTGCAATCTTCCCATGGGGATAGTATTTTTTTGACTCGCCATCCTCAATTGAATAGGAGACCACTGCAGCACAGGTCTCCCCATTCTCTCCCATATTTGTTTCGGAAAAACATTCGCATCTGACCCATGATCTAGAATAACTTGTTCCATTTCATACTCTCCTATTTTCGCAGTGATCCTCATCTCATGCCTTGTTCTTCCCTTATGCTTACCAATTTTCCTAACCATGCATAGTCACTCAAGAGCATTACCATTAGATTTATTAGTCAACTATTGTAATCCTTTTATGGCCTTGCTATCATGTAGCGACTTCATACAGGTCTCCAAAAAGGTAGTAAGCATGGATGGGTCCATTTCTTCAAACTACTTATCCTGACATTCTAAGGTAGAAGCTTCAACAAAGCTTTTCTTCGCTTCCATGCAGGTTTCCTTTGTGCGCTCCAAATCAAAGCCAACCTCCTTCTCTGGAGATTTTCGGACCCATTCAGCTTCTTCAAGTTTTTTTCCCTTATCTTCACTAGTCATCATTCCACTTCGCAACACAATGTTCACATTAAGATCCTCCTCATGGGGTTCAACCCTAATCATCTGCAGGTTTTGGGTAGGCTACTGAGGTTGCATTTCCTTTTCACACATCTTAGTTATTAATACAGGGCATTCTTTTGTCACCTGGTCAAACTAAGTACATTATCAGCATCACAAGCATGTTGGGTTCATGCATTCTTGCGCATAGTGTCGTGGCCACCCACAATTATAGCAAATAACTTGGCCTCGACCTCTCGCGGGTCCTCCTCTGCCTCGGCCTCATCCACACTTCTTATATCCTCCTCTCACTCCCAAAACACCTTGATCTAAAGGTCGATTTTCTATCTACATTCGATACGTAGGCATTCTATCCATCATTAACTCATAACTACGACAATTGTGCTCATCCTGAACTACTGATTAGCAGAAGTTGCAGAAGAGTTGTTGCGGTGTCTATACAAATTTCTAGAGCAAGTGGAAATTATTTGTCCCATGTTTTCTAGCTACCTGATAGATATCACACCACAGCATAGGCCCTACACTTGGCCTTGCTTGATCTTTTGGTCTTAAAGGCATCAGCACTCCTCCTGTAACATAATTGGCAAAGACAGGACAATGATATTTAGCATTCCCTTAACTCGTACATTTCCAACACCAAACCTCTTCGCGCACTTCTAGCTGAGCCGCCCTATCCTTCTTTAGAATTTGGAATTATAGGCAAAGGTTCTGCAACTCCGCGTGAATCTGTTGACCTCCCAAAGTAGCATCTTGAATTGGTGTCTTGTGCAATCTCATCGTGATCTCCAGGGCTTCCGCTTGGGTCCCAATCTTTTGTTGTGAGAAAGAAACACTCAGATGAGGCAAGAGTTAAGCCACAAACCATTTGTGGTGCTTCCCATTCATAAGATTCATGTTAGCTTCACGGATCTTGCACTTTAATCTCTAATCCATCTCCCAAGGTGTCTCACCAGGCTTCATCATGATCTCCTTGAATCCCACAATTGATTGCGCTTCAGATTTGGGCCTAATGAATTCCTTATTCAGCACACTTTGAATGTCTGCCAACACCAACTGTCTACTATCATTGTAGTACTTAATGTACCATGTTAGCGTGCATTTTGGTAAAGTAGCAACCAATGTTTCTTTCTTCATCTGATCATCTGTAATTCCCTAGGACTCCCACATAGCCTTTGCAACGAACCAAAACTAGTCCAGGTCCTCATTCCTAAAGCCCTTCAAAATGGGTAATTTGACTGAATTCACCATATTGAATGATGGTGGAGGTGGTGGTGGTGTGGGCGAAGGTGTATGTGGTGGAGCTGAAGATGGAGGTGGTGTGGGTGGATTTGGTATTCACGGGAACCCTCACCTTATTAACTAAACAATGCTCTATGGAGAAGCCTATGTTGTTTGTTCATCATCACTCAGAGGAGGCTTAATCAATGAGCTATATTCATGTCCTATTCCCTTTCTATCCTTGAATAATTTTATACTTCGCATAGCTCCAAACATTAAGGTAATTTCATAACCTGCTTTTCACATAAGATAATTTTAATCCAAGTATTTAGAGATCTCAAATACTTACCTCACGGTCCTTTGAAGAAGAGTCACTCTGCTTCATTGTAGCTAACCAATGTATTGACCATGAACTCTGTCACAAACCCTCCGAGGATACAACTAAGCCAGTGATCGACAACTCATGCAATCTTATCTTTATAGGCTTCCAACCTTTACGCTAACTCTGGGGTCCAAACTATCGAACTGTCAAGCCTCCACCATCCCTGTGTAAGGATTATGGACACCACATATCTCCACAATGGTATGATATTGTCCACTTTGGGCCTAAGCCCTCATGGATTTGCTTTTGGACTTACACCAAAAGGCCTCATACCAATGGAGATATTTGTCCATCCTTATATACCCATGATCCTCCCCACTTCTAGTCAATGTGGGACTTTGGTCATATACCCAACAATCCTCCCCTCGAACGAAGGACCATCGAGCCTCCCCTCAAACGATTATCCATCTGTCACTCCTTACATGGAACACCACTTGCCTTGAGAGCTTGCTCTATCCCAGGTCAACTCCTCTTCACCGTGTTGGGACCAGCACATGTCCATGAAGAATCTAGAGCACACCACCTATCTAACTGAGCTCATCCACGAATCCCATCATGATATTACCGGGGCCCACCACCTTCATTCGACATTCCAAGGATTCATCCACTTAGCTAACTTTGGGGCATGGCTCTGATACCACTTGTAAGGATTTTGGACACCACATATCTCTACAATGGTATGATATTGTCCACTTTGGGCCTAAGCCCTCATGGATTTGCTTTTGGACTTACCCCAAAAGGCCTCATACCAATGGAGATATTTGTCCATCCTTATATACCCATGACCCTCCCCACTTCTAGTCAATGTGGGACTTTGGCCGTATACCCAACACCCTAGTCATCTGCTAATTTAGCGATCCACTTGTATAGTTCGATCAAGAAGGAACAAAATAAAATTTCATGTATCTCTATGTATAGATACCTGTCCAACCACTGTTCTTTTGTTAGTCACATATTCTTGTTCTCTTGTGTTGCGAATTCATGGATCTTTCTATCCACCCTGTTATCACCCTAAAATCTTTGTCTCTAAGCTTTGGTAAGTTGCCTTGTTTCTAATCATAGTCTTATAAGTTTTGAGTCAGCTCATCACAATTAGTGTCATTCTCATTTACAAACCCTTCTTTTATTCATGGTGTTAAAGGGTCTCTAGGTCATTTCATGCTTTAAGAGTTAGGTCATAAGGTTAGAAGTGTTTCAAGGTCATATCTCTTTTCCATCAAAGTCTGACAACCTCATTCCATGTCCTAGAAGCCTCACCATGAGTTTGGAAGTCATATCTCACATTACTTTGGAGAAATTTTCAAACTAGCTTCGAAATCACTGAACTAGGAGTTTTCGTAGCGCACTACGAAATCCCTGTAGCAGCCTGTTTTAGCAGAAAAACTCTGTTTTCTGCTTTTACTAGTCAATTTCTAAACGCTTTCCTGCGCAGCTGAGAACTTAATTTTGAAAACTGAACGAGGCTTTTATTCCCAACATGCTGCACTACAAAAACCTCTTTCTGTTTCTTCAAATTCATTCTGAGGTGGGAGGAATTTATGGTTAAACGTGCACTACGAAACTGCTGAAAGTCAAGCTTTGTTTTCTGGTTTTAGCAGTCTTTTTCAAGATCGGTTTCTGGACACATGAAAGGGTATTTTGTAATTATGAAGGAGGTTTATCTTCATCAAATCTCCTACTACAATAACCTATCTCAATGTCTTCATAAGTGTTTTCAGTTGGGAGATACTAAGCTTTCATTGAGACCCTACTTTCAGAAAACAGATTTTTTCCTGTTTGCCACGTGTTTTTCAAGGACAGATTCTGAACATCTGGAGGAATGTTTTAAAAAACCAGGAGAGGTTTTTTTTCCTTCAGTTTCGTAAAATGGGTCATGGATGAAGAGAAAAAGGCTCTGCAATTTTCAAGGATCTAAACCTAAAAAACAGGGAAACAAGTTCCCTAATTTCTAGGGTTTTGTCATCAGCAGTTGGGTGAACACGTGGGAGGCTTCATAAAGTTAGACATCATGGATTTTTAGGTGTGAAATAATGTGTTAAATGTTTAGATAAGGTTTTTTTGATCATAATGAGGAGTTAGACTCCTAATTGTTTTAGGTCTCTAGGACTCCTAGTTAGCTGTCTTTTGTATTAAATACTTAGTTTAAGTGTCAATAGGTGTCAAATAAGGAGGAATTCGAATTCCCCTCATGCTGGAGGAGGAATCTCATTAGTTAGAAGAAGAACTCTATATATAGCTGGAGCAGCAATGTAAAAAGGGTTGGATGTTTATGCAAAAAACAGAGTTTATATTGGCTGGTGTAAAAGACTTTTTACAGTAATAGAAAGACTACTTTTTCTTCTCAAGATTCATACTTTGTTCAAATGCTCAAGATGTATGTGGTTTTGTTTTATCCTTCATGTTTTACAGCTCTATAGGTATACAATCACTCTGAATTCACCTAGTGCTCAGACTTCCTGTGTATACTTATGAGTTGAGGTTCTTTGAGAAGTGTCCTTCATGTTTTACAGCTCTATAGGTATACAATCACTCTGAATTCACCTAGTGCTCAGACTTCCTGTGTATACTTATGAGTTGAGGTTCTTTGAGAAATGTTTTGAGTGTTTAAACATTACATGCCTTGACTTCCATGAATGAGTAGTTGATAGTTTACTGAATTGGTATTTGACTCCATGAGCCCAATGGAAGAAATGTTATGTTGGGTTCCCAACCATCATGCTTATTTAAGTTCTTATTATAAGAGTTAGCCCTCTTAGTGTTTAAAGATAAATCAGTAGTTTATTTTGAGAGAGCCCTCTCAGGTTAGGGAGGCTAATCCTTAGCCAAGAGTCTGGTCTGAAATAGTTACATAGAGTCTAACTGATTAGCAGCCATTAGTACTGATTTTGTGATAACAGTATTAACCAACACTATAAGATCCACTATACTTCTATGTCTATTAGACTCCATTTCTACATTTTCTACGCTATATTCAACCCTTAGATTTCGTCTCCATAGCTGTAAAAACCTTGTGCAATGTTCCATATTTATAGTCCTCATTTATGAACCAAAACAATTGTTTGTTTACTTATAAATTTGTAAAATGTGCATGCAACAATTATTTGTTAGAACCTCTACATATTTCAAAATATTTTATTATCTAGGCTACATTGCATTTCCTAAAGAACATGGATGCACTAATCTATTTCTTAATCATTCAAACTCAACATTCCCAAAATTAGATTTCCAATGACCATATCAATTCCTCATTTTGATTGATAAAATAAAAGTTATGCCTTTTTGGAATCAATAATTTTATCCCTTTCTTTGGGCTTGTTTAGCAACCTAGTGAATCCTCAAAGGCTAACTTCGACTACCTATATAGAAAAACTTTTATATCGGATACAAATATTGCTTATTATTGTGAGTACATGTTATGAACACATATATGTATAAAATAAATATAGATAATAACGATAAGAATAATTATTAATTATAATTAATAATTAGGTAAGGACATGTTCCCAAAGGACATGACTATTCATGAGAGGGCACCCTAACCTAGCTATATATATATATATATATATATATATATATATATATAATATATATATATATATATATATATATATTTCATTTTCCATATATTCTGAATATTTTTTTTGAATAAGTGAACCTTCTTCTTCTCATTTGATATCATAGCCTTGTTATACGATCTAACCTTTTCCCACACTTCTATCATAGCTAGTTTTCTAAGTCTCGCACTCGGCCAATTTTTTTTTATCATAGCTTCATTCTCCAATCGCGGCCTTTGGCAACGCCTATTTTCATAGCTTCTCTAATCAAGATTTTGGCAATTCACATCTCTCTTTTTTTTTTTTTTTTGAATTATCTAGTATTTGACAACAATTTCACCTTTGGCTAGACTTAAAGAAAACATAAAAAAATTACAAAAATTTCATTGATAAAAATATTATGTTTCAGTTAAAAAAAAATAGAGTTAGAAATCAAAAGGGGTGAATTACATAGAATAATCAAAATCAAAAGTCCAACGTGTAGCACGTAATGTTATTTTTTCTACAAAAGTAATTAATTGAAAAAATATGCAACAAATTCATTAAAGAAAATATTATGTTGTAGATAAAAAAAAAAACAAAGCTAGAAATCAAAAGGAGTGAATTACATTGAATAATTGAAAGAAATAGTCCAACTTGTACTGCATAATGTTGTTTCTGCTATGAAAGTTGTTAATTGAAAAACAAATTTCAAAATTTATAGTACCTATCAACCATTCCACTACATGATATGTGTGTGTGTATGTGTTGGATTTTGTAGCCACCGATTAAAAATACATTGTAGTAGAATCACTCAAGCCACCATCCTTATTGGTGTTATATGGATTTGTTTCCATCGTACAAAGTTGCAATCACTCACCATTGTTAAAAATAGAAAAACCACATTAACAAATGTGGTTGATATATGACGATAGATGTATATCAAACACATGCAGAAGCCCATTAATAATTATTAGGTGTATGTTGTTGATTAATACATAGATCAATTTACACCATTATGAATTCTTGGTTGGTTGGGCCAAGAATTTGTGAACAATACCCAATTTATAGCCTTCTTAAAATATTATACAACTTCGAAGTAAATAAAAGAGAGAAATATTTACAGAGAATTAATAACATTCATATGTTAAGAAAACAAATGAAAGGTCAAAATACATACAAGAACTTTAAACATGATACTAAAATTCAATAGATTAAAGTTGCAGAAATATTATCATAACAAAACTTGATAAAAGTTCAACATAAATAGGTTATTGCTAGTGTTTAAAGTAGAGTTCCATAAACTATAAATATACGAGATATAGTGCACATGTCAAAACAATCAAGAATATGAAAAATATAAATAATAAGAATATTACACAGGATAACAAAACCCAAAGGAGATCCTTCATTGAATAAATTGAAGAATAATGTTGATCTATAACAAAACAAACTTAACAAATTTAGAAATCTGCACATAGTATCTTCTTAACAAATGACCACGTTTTCAGTAATGTATAGGTTAAATGCTAACAACTATGAAAAACAATTTAATCAAAGCTTGTTGTAGCCAACTCAGGAAACGCATTCATGAACTTGTATACTATTGCAAAAGTAGTCAATATATCAGTATCAACAAAAGTGCAACAAGTTTTAATCATCAATGACTAAAATAAAATATACCTTTAACAACAAGAAATATTGTTATGCCTTTGTCAATGCTAATATTTAAAAGAAGACATGTGGACTAGAGTTTGTAAGATACAATATCTAAACACAAAAATCACATGTATCCACTATCCATGGTTTCATTTCTGAAATTCTATGTGCAAGAGAAAGTCATGAATTATTTTACCAAGAGAAATGTGTTGGTGGTAAAAAATGTGATCATTGTGGAAATTTGACTTTATTTCACAACAAAAATTCCATTGATATAAATGATCAATCATTGTCTAACCTAAAAGTTAAATGGAAGAGATATGAATATATCCATACATCGATTAGTTCAAATAAGATTACAAGTGCTAAAAGGATTGATTTACAAGAAGAATAAATTTCTGTGATAGAGATTTTGAAGAAATTTGAGACAAAAATTTATAAGTACACCAAGAATTCACATAGAGCTTGGTGGCAGGACCTGCAATTCAAAAAATCCCGTGAAATTTTCCACAAGGGACCATTTTGTCAATAGTTTATTGTGTAGAGAATTACACATTTGTTGCACAAAATGAAATACATAGTGAATATTATCATTCTGACCAAGTCTCTATGCTTGTCCATATTCTATATATACTTGTTGAACAAAATGTTGATCATATAGAAAATACTAGCGAGAATCGACATTAAAGAATATCATTTTTATTTCAACGATGATCATACACATGATACACATTTTGTACAACATTGTTTTGATAAGATTTATGACTCATTGAAAGGTCATGGAATAAAATCCAATGAACATTGGATATGGTCAGATGGATGCGTAGGTCAATTCAAATCTTCACGATCATTCTTTTGTTTGTATCATCTTCATAAGAAAACCCACATTAAACATTGTTGGAATTTCTTTGAGACTGATCATGGAAAAGGAGAACATGATGATGTAGGGGCATGTATAAAATGAGCACTTCGAAGATATCAAATGGACCACTCTGCAAACTGACTTGTCTCAACTAAACAAGTTGCTCAATGGTGCGATGCTACACTAAGCCATTAGACTAACCCATCAAGGGAGGTACGGAGGTATGTACATATATACAAATTAACTTATATATAGTTTTAATATGTGATAATTTTTATTATTTTTCTAATTTTTAAATATTTATAAATTATACAGTTTAAACAATATCATGATGATTATCTTTGATATATAAATTGTATTTTAAATAACATATTTAAATTCTTGTTTGAATTTACTATAGGATTTTTTGAACATACTAGAGTCCAAGATGTAGATAGATCGATTACATATGAAGTTGAAACAGTAAAAGGGACTCGAAAATTTCATTCAATTAAAAAAAAGGATTACCGAACTGCGTTTGCATTGGATAAAATAAAATATTCTTGTTTTTGTCATGTTTGCATAAAGGACACACAATCCAATGATGTTTGTGAAAACAATATGTATGTAAAAGCTTGGCAACATACATAACTAAATACAAAGGGGAAAATGTCAGTGGCAACCTTCAAAGAGATTGAATCAGAGGAGACTATAATATCATCTGAAGGTGATCGAGTTTTTGATAATGTTAGAGAAGGTGAGATTTCAATTTCTTTCAAAGGATATATATATATATATATATATATATATATATTATATTATATATATATATATATATATATATATATATGTTTTATGTTTTAATTTTTTTAAAATCATTGCATATAAGTATCTAGATAATAGTTAAAATATAGATCTAGAATAGAATAATAAAATCAAGTCCATGTTGATAAAGTTAATTTGATGTTAATTATGATCTAAATTTACAATTTTTTTTATTGTGTAGGAGATGTTTTTGCTGTCGTTGCACCCATTAACGACATAAAAAATTTCAAGTATTATTTGATGTGGTGCACTAAACGAAAGATGAAGTTATTGGAGGACTATGATGATAACGATTTTATATATGAAAAATGGTCTATTATACTGAAACGTAATTTTTTTCAAGAAACTCATCAAACTAAGAGTAATGTTTACTTTCAAGACTATCAATCTGATGTCATAAGTTGTCAATATAGTCACTTGGTGTGTGCAGCACACATAAAGTTGATAGAAGTTCAATAAAAAAAAAATGAAAGTTTAAAAATGGAGAATGTCAAAAGCTAACCATGAATGGATCATTGAGGATGGCATTCAATTAGAATTCTTTTAATTGAACTGCCCAACAATTTCTTCTCCTTGGATTCATCTTTGAGAACTTAAAGACTAAGTACATTGTTAGCCTTTCTTTTTGTGCACTCTTAAGTTGTACATTCTTAAGAATTTGATGATGTGAAAGCGATACTCATTGGGTCTTGTATTGAGTTACAAAGTTATATGTATAATTCCTGTTATGTAGGTGTATTGAGGATTTGATGCTACTAATATTATGTTTGCATGCAAAACAAGTAATTTATATGTATACATTCTCTGGTCTTAAACGATTTCATACGTGAATGCAAAATGTATTAGCCTTTCTATACATTAATGAAATTTAATGTACGTACCATATTTTATAATGCAATTTAAAGTTATGATTGTTTTAGACATCTACACCAAATTATAAGATTTATTTAAATGCAAAGTGTACCATGTTTTGTAATTTGCAATTTTAATAGATTCATTTTAAATAAATTGACAAAACAATTTTAAACAAAACCTAAGAATCATCTACTAACATTATAGGAATGATTGAATGCAAAATGTACCAACTAAATGAAAATTTACTTTCATTGCTACATATTCATGAACTTAAATATGTAAAACCTTTAAAAGCATCAAACCATGCATGCATCATGCAAATTGTGGACCATGTTTTATAATGCAATTTTACCTAGTATGTTTGTGCATTCAAACAACTTTATATTAAAAGTTAACTATCAACTAACACCCATAGTAGCCTTTCTATACATGAATGCAAAATGAACATACCATATTTTATGATGCAGTTTTAATTTATGATTGTTTAAGACATCTACACCAAATTATAAGATTCATTCAAATGAAAAATGTACCATGTTTTGCAATTTTACTACATTCATTTTAAATAAATTGTAAAAACAAATTTAAATAAAACCTAAGAATCATCTACTAACATTATAAGAATGATCATGCAAAATGTACCAACTAAATGCAAGTTTACTTTCATTGCTACATATTCATGAACTTAAATATGTAAAACCTTAAAAAGAATCAAACCATGCATGCATCATGCAAATTGTGGGCCATGTTTTATAATGCAATTTTATCTAATATGTTTGTGCATTCAAATAACTTTATATTAAAAGTTAACTGTCAATTGACATCCATAGTAGCCTTTCTATACATGAAGGCAGAATATGCATCCCATAATTTATAATGCAATTTTAAGTTATGATTGTTTTAGACATCTACACCGAATTAAAAGATTCATTCAAATGAAAAATGTACCATGTTTCATAATTTGCAATTTTAATAGATTCATTTTAAATAACTTGACAAAACAACTTTAAACAAAACCTAAGAATCATCTACTAACATTATAAGAATGATTGAATGCAAAATGTACCAACTAAATGAAAATTTTCTTTCATTGCTACATATTTATGAACTTAAATATGTAAAACCTTTAAAAGCATCAAACCATGCATGCATCATGCAAATTGTGGGCCATGTTTTATAATGCAATTTTATCTGGTATGTTTCTGCATTTAAACAACTTTATATTTAATGTTAACTATCAACCGACATCCATAGTAGCCTTTCTATACATGAATTCAAAATGTACATACCATATTTTATAATGCAATTTTATTTTATGATTGTTTTAGACATCTACACCAAATTATAAGGTTCTTTCAAATGCAAAATGTACCAACGAAATGAAAATTTACTTTCATTTCTACATATTCATGAACTTAAATATGTAAAACCTTCAAAAACATCAAACCATGCATGCATCATGCAAATTATGGGCCATGTTTTATAATGCAATTTTATCTAGTATGTTTGTGCATTCAAATAACTTTATATTAAAAGCTAACTATCAACTGACATCCATAGTAGTCTTTCTATGCATGAATGAAAAATGTACAAACCATATTTTATAATGCAATTTTTATGATTGTTTTAGACATCTACATTGAATTAAAAGTTTCATTCAAATGAAAAATGTACCATGTTTTGATTTGCAATTTTAATAGTTTCATTTTAAATAACAATTGACAAAACAACTTTAAACAAAACCTAAGAACTATCTACTAACATTATAACAATGATTATGCAAAATGTACCAACTAAATGCAAATTTACTTTCATTGCTACATATTTATGAACTTAAATATGTAAAACCAAGTTTTAAGCATCAAACCATGCATTATGCAAATTGTACCATGCAAAATGTACATAAACTCCAAAATTAGCATGTATTAAATCATAATAAAGAGTTATAGATTTAAAATATGTCCAAAATTTATATCATTATAAAAGTAAACATATAATAAAAAGTTGTCAAATAATTAAACTATGCATCAATTCATAGGAAAGAGTTTTACTTTAAATATGTCCAAAATTTATATCATGGTAAAAGTAAATATAACATTAAAAGTCTATCAAATAAAAAGTTGCATAAATTTAGAGAAATCTCGCTGAAATATATGATATATATCAACCTCCTCATTCTCTCATCTGAATCATGGGTGCCTTGTACAACGTGTGTAATTGCATATATACATAAGATCATGTACTTTAAAATTAAATTTTAATGTTTTATAATTAAACGAGAATGTAATCATCAATTTTTTTTATAAAATGTTTCAAATTCCATGCAATACCTCGTGGTGTTCCCCCTCCATTGTGCCCTTGTGGTGTTCACCATGCATTGCACCCTCATGGATAAACTACACAATACATGTGCATGTGTATATATATATATATGTGTGCATGTGTTTATATAATCTATAATATAATTATATATATATATATATATTAATATTATTTTAAAATTGCACATGAAAATTCATAAACTAGATCAATATTAAAAAAATCAAGTATCAACTTTTTCAAATTGTCTAGACAATTCAATCCTTGTAACTAACTAAAGTTTCAAATTCCATGCAATACCTCATGGTGTTCCCCTTGCATTTCTCCCTCCTGGATGCCCTGTACAATACATGTACATGTATATATCAAAAATTTAAAATTTCACGTGAAAATGCATAGAATCGCAATATTGAAATAATTGTTACATGACTTCTTAAAATTGTTTAGATGATCCTATCTCCATTGTCGACTCTATCGCTAATTTCCCCAGAAGATGGAAATCGTCTTCAGAAACCTAAAATTTTAAAATTTTAAAACTATAAGATAAATCTATCTCATTTTTTAATGAAAATTTCACTTAAGTTTATAATAAAACATAAGTGAAATATTCAATACTTGTGACAATCTATTATTTGACACATCTTGTAGTAGGGAGAAAGAGGGTGGTGCTATGTCCAAAACATCAGACGTAATCAGAATCTATTAACATTTAAATATATATACATAATTATTTCTTTTAAAAATATGTCCTCAAAATACTGATATAATAAAAGTAGAATAATAATTGTATCAACATGAACTCTTAAAAAAAATTAGCATCTCTCAAAATATCTTGATTGGAACCTGAACCTGGGACTGTGAAATTATCAAATGGTGAACACATGATATATTTGCGTTAAATTATATATGAAAAAATTGACAAATTGTATGTGAATCAACATTAACATATACATTACATATTACATTAGAATATCCACCCTAACCATTAACACATATAGATCCCACACCCTCTTCCTCATGAACAATTAGGTCTTGCCAACCATTACGACAACCCTTTTCATATGCTTTAACCTCCTCAATATTCATATTATCTATCTCCTCATCTGTTTTATATACAAAATTAGCACATTAATTAGCTCGTGCTCTTTGTCGATTTATACCAATATCAATTCCAGTCAATGCACTCTAGATGTTGTTTATAATGGCATCCCTTCCTTCTCGACCAATTTGAGAAGTGGCATCCATATTTGAACGAAAATTTACTATACAAGGAGGTTGGCATACCAAAGGTGGCTGGGGGTGAGGAAATTCAGTATCATGTAATGCGCCTTTACGATCACATAACTAAACTCTCATAGAACCATCATATTCAGATGGAAGGTCATTATAATCGGGTTTCATACCCAAAAAAAGAATTCTACATAAAATAATTTTGCAAAATAAATTGGAACCTTGTCATTCCTTGGAATCTTTCCATACGCTGCAAGGAACCTATAATATAAATGGCGGGCTATATCAGTGTGCTTGAAATATTTCACCTTGAGCATTTTTCTTTTCAGTCCTTCTTTGAAATTAAACATAGATTTTGCATTTTCTTTTGTAACCCTTTTACTAACCTCGGCCCATTTATCGGGACCCATTACTATTTCCTTTCTACGCCTCATCACATCTATAAAGAAATCCTTGGTTGGCCCAAGCTTCTCGTAAATATCAACAAATGAGCTTAGAGAGTACACAACTATTTCTAAGATTTCTCGTCTCTCTATAGGGAGCTCCAAACTCCCTAGGCTTTTCCTCAATTTTGAATAATGACTTTTGCACCTTTGTAATGTACATTGTTGGAGGTTTGTTTCCCAAGGAAGCTCACCGGGAACATCAGATGGATAAGTGGTAGTTGATGCTTACGTCTACTTGGAGCAACATTTTCACCCTCTGCATCAATATATAAAATTACATAAATATAAAAACATTTGAAAAAATGTACTCATACACATGCAAGATAGACGCGTACATACATAGTGAGCGAAACTTCCAAAAAAAAAATAGAAAATCAATTCAGTATATATGTGTACATACATATGTGTTGGCATTATGGATAAAGTGTTGTCCTTGATGGCAACTCTTGCAGGTGATGGAGCACTGTACATCAGGTCAGTAGTAGAGATTGATGATCAGCTTTCAAATATTGGAGAAAATAATGGGCACGCAGGTGTACTCAGTACAAAAGGCGCGTACACGCAGGTATTCCATACAAAAAGTGCGTACATACCCGCAGGTCACCTATTCAGAAGGTGTGTACCCCCAATGCACACTCTTCAAGGCAGTAAAGCGCGCACACGTGGGGTTTCTTATGTTTAACCCTTGGTATTTAGCCGACGGTATTGTATTATTATGGTTTTGGCCCGTGGTATTGGTCCATGATTTGAGGAAGAGCTTGCCTATATAAAGCAAAGGAGATCATTTGGCTTGAGCATCTTTTGAAAATTGAATATCTTAAGATCTGAAATATTGGGTTCTCGGTTTAAAAGCTTGATCTATAAAAGAGAAGTTGAAAGTGAATCTGCGAAGGGTGATCTCTAGAGCGCAAGATCAGATCTGAGCATCTGACTATATTTCGGCCCTAATCAGAGGTGCGTAGGTGATTAACGATGCGAGTGCGTGGGCACGCAGAGCAGAAGAAGGATAAGTGCGTGGGTACGCAGGGGCGATAAAGGCGCAGTGCGTGGGTACGCAGAGGCGATGAAGGCGCAGTGCGTGAATACGCAGAGTGACGGAGGTTAAGGTGCATACGCATAGAAAAAGTACGTGATGCGATAGTGTCTTTGGGTGCGTGGCTTCAGTGAAGTACGCGGCGCGATAGTGTATCTGGGTGCGTACCTGCAGGAATAGTACGCAACGCGATTGAAGAACAAGTGCGTAGGCACGCGGTACAACAGAACGCTGTCTGCGGGTATACGCAGGGGTGCAGAAGGTGAAGCGCGTGGGGACGCAGGCTAGTGAAAAGAAAACTGCGTATCTGTCTTAAGATCTTCTGTTGACTGAATTTTTCTGTTGAAAAGGTGTTCTGGGTTTAGTTCTGTTATTGTTGATCTGGTTACTACAGCTGACTGTGTAATTTACATGTACTTGATGATCGTTTGATGTATATGGATCCAGTTTGAAAATTTATGAAAAGTGGTCCTTGAAAAGAAGTAGGGGGCTGTAGCTCCCTTCCAGAAGAGACTGGAAAACGAGAGAGAGTTGTAGCTCTCTGCAGGTTGCAGCCTGCGTACTGGTAAAGGACTGCACCAATACAAGACCATTGTAAAGGGAGTTTCTAATTTGAAAGAAGATAGAGACATATTGCAGCAGGTGGTTTTCACCCACATTGGGTTTCCACCTTATATCTGGTGTTCTTTGATGTGACTGTCTGTTTTTCTTGTTCATTATTTTATGGTACTGTTATGCAAAATAATTCAAAGTGTAAATAAGGAAGATTTGTTAAAAGAACTAGATAATACTGATTCACCCCCCCTCTCAGTATTATTTTCAACAACCGTAACCTTAGAAAATGAAGTAACAAAAGATTTATGGGCCCCAAGGTGGTTAGTTGGTAAATCAACTTCCCAAGGGTGTAACTTTGCATAAAGTATCTATTTGGGGTGCACAATAGTTCGTCGGAAATAACTATCAAAGGATTACAACTTTTACCTGGCCCATAGTCCCTTGAATTTCTAAAATGAATAGTTAAGTGACTCAAAACACCCCTAGTAGCTTGGGACCCAAAAAAAAAAAGAAAAAATTCCAAGAAGATAGAGAACCATTGAGTCAGTGGAATAAGAGGATGACCACCGATATCCACCTGGATCGCCACTAATCCCTTCCTTGATGGAGAATTAAAAACCACGGATCACAAATTCTAAAGCATGTAATTTCCTCTTTTTTTATAGCAACATGTCAATAATTGTTTTGCCCTTAAGGTTATAAATGTATCATGCTTACTCAAACTATCTTGAAGGGAATGGAAGGAGGAGATCAATTTGTTCATAGTGTCCTTCGACCTTTGCTAATATAGGCATCTTTCTGAAAGCTCTCTATAGTCCATCTACTGAAGACCAAGATTCAAAAGTTTAGAACAATTGAGGGAAAACACAAACCAATGGAACAATCTCAAATTTTGAATTTCAATCACATTCTCATTGGTACCATCACCCATTATGTACTATCAAACTACCATAACCGAGATTTCCAATTCAAAGCTAGAATGCTAAGAAAATTGATATTTTACCTTAATAAAGATAAATGCAATAGACTTAGCTGAAATATCTATTGTGTTTAGTGTTGAGAGTAGAGAGATAATGTCAACTATGAAAAATAACTAAGTCGATACATTGAAACCCCAAATAACATGTGGTTTCAATGTCAAGGAATAGGTTAAACATATTCCCAGTCATTGACAAATAATATCCCATTTTGCTTGTAACCATATTAGCCAAAATGTTAGGTTGTCAAAGTATATGGCACAATTCCATTAATTCAAAGTTGTGGCAACTACTTATTATCCCTTTCTAAATAGAAATTAGACAAAACTTTGTTATGATATTGTAAAAAATCTATATTTTATGACTAAGTTTGCATCTCCAACCTAATTAGTTTATTGATTTACATCATAATAATTGGATCGAGTCCTTGCAATAGAAAATATGTTTTTGTTGCTATTCAAAATAACTTTGAAACTCCATTCATAGGTATAAATTTAAAAACATAGCATATCAAAATAAGAAGGCAAAGCAAAATAACTACAAACGTGGGCCTTCTTCTTTGCAAGAAGTCACAATGCATGGTGATTAGCCACTTGGAATACTAATTAATATGCATCATCAGCTATGAAGTTAATAACATCAATGGAGTTACTAGCATATTCTCTGAAATGGTAGCTCATGCATAATATAATTGGTATCGATGCCCAATGCTTGCACCCAACTCTCAGTTTCCTCGCATATTTGCACATAATTTCGTATGCCCTACCTACTTTGGCTTTCAACTTCATTTTACATGACATCTTGATTCCCACGAAAGAATTTATAATATAAAAATAAAATTTGTTCTATAATATAAAAATAATAGTTGTTCAATGTACATCGATCTAGAAACACACTATGATATGTGCTCATAATCACCTTCCATTCTATCGACTAGACTTGACATACCATCCACCATAAACAACATATGGAATGGCCGATGCCATGGCGTTTTTCATTACATTGTTGTGCAACTACCCTCAACCTTCTTTACCCTTATTATCCCCACGGATTAGAAAATGTGTTGACCCATCAATTGTCTTTCGTTGACAAAAAAATCAAACCAAAATTGTATAAAGCGGAAATTAGGGGAAAGAAAATATATATATGTTTTTTGCTAGTTTTAATTGGTGCACAAAGTTAGAGTCATATTGGATAATCATTTTTTTTTAATTTTTTAAATTTATTTATTCAAGTTTTGATTGATGCATAGAGTTGGAGTTTTATTAGACAATCATTATTTTCACCTCCTGTCATATGTACATCATGTGTAGGCAACATAAACATGATTAGACGTATCACAGTTAGAAATGTAGAAAGATGTTCAAATAACCTCAACCAAGTGTATCTTGCGATGACACCCGTTCCTACACAAACATGATGAGACATATCACAGTTGGAAATGCAAAAAAATGTTCAAATAACCTCAACCAAGTATATCTTGCGATGACACCCATGAGCATGGTCCATACTAATTAGGGTATTTTTGAGGTCTAAAATGGGCCTCCTAAGGATATTATAAAATAACAGTGGAAATAATAAAACAAGATTAGATTACATCATCAAATTTTAGAGGGAAAAAGGACAAAACTATTTTTTCAACTCATATTTTCAACTTATCTCCGTATGGGTTTACTCAAATTTTGAGCAAAAACACTTGTTGGATACAAAATTTGATTCCTCATCCAAGAAGTACCCATGTTGCATACTTTTGATGGACTCTACTACATGAAAAATGAGAAGTACATGAAAAATGTGATTGCAATCACGTTTTTTCATGTATTTCTCATTTTTCATGTAGCAAGGTCCATCGAAAGTATGCAACATGGGTACTCCTTGGACAAGGAATTAAATTTTGCATCCAACAAATACTCTTGCTCGAAATTTGAGTAACAACTTAGGGAGATAAGTTAAAAATACGAGTTGAAAAAATAGATTTATTATTTTATTATTTTTTAATGTTTGTACTTTTTTACTCCAAAAATGGTGAATCATCCCCCCATGGTTGACATCATCATGTTGAATCCTATTGGTTCTTAGAAAATTTATTTTGGTTGTACATTTTTCTTAGGAGGCCCATTTTAGACTTAAAAAATCCCCTAATGGATTACTTAATGACTTATATACACATGGTCTTTAGGATTGCTTAAATAAATTTTGTATTTTTACACAAAATGTGTCCTTTTTTGAAATTAATAAAGCTAGATATTCATTTATCCTTTTCATCTCACTTTAACATTTGTCTGTCTGTCCTTCTGTTTTTGTTTCGCCCATTAAGTGATATCTGTTCAAAATTTGAGATACCTGTAAACAAGGAAAATAAACAGATTATTTAAAAGATAGAATATTTGCAAGGCGTGACATCATAAATTTACTTGCAAAAATTTTGAATTTCGAGCAACTCTTCTCGATGGGCCATAACCGGTAGGTTGCACTGGGAAGAATGACAATTTGGAAGAGTTGATGCAACTTCTACGCTGGATCGCTTATAACTTATGACTATGATAGTGAGACATTTTTTAATTCTTCTACGTGGATGGAGGCTATGTTGAGAAGAGGATACAACTAAGTTCAGATCAGCGGGGCCATGGGGCTTGGGCATATTTTGGGCTATGGGGTCGATAGCCAGAAATTTAGGAGAGGAACATATAGATATCTCGAGGATATCTAGTATATCCAGGGTCAGCGATGGCAATCTCCACTGAGGTAGTGGGCCTGTCAAGAGCAACATCTCTCCATGACAACTTGCAACAACTTACCTCTCTCCGGCAAGGTGCCCACAAGTGTCTCTAGGATGTGGGTAGGTATTTTTGTGGGGCTGCAACCGAGAGTGGAAGGAGGAGGTGTGTTGACCGATTTAGGGGTTTCATGAAGCGTCAAATGACCACTCAGTGAAGCTTCTACATCTTAGACCAATGATAGCTTTTGCCTTTTGTTGTTGCTCATAGAAATTGTAGTCCAATGACTTATCTTCAACGAGAGAAGGGAGATAGTTTTTGACCTCATGTTGCTTCTTGAATTCTTGCCATTTGCTGAAACTTAGTTGTTGCTCTTGCTGGTAATATAATTGTTGACCCTGTAGTTCAATGACACTCGAATAATGGACATGTGAAGACGAAATCAAAGGTTTGTGCAAGTCGAAGTCTGCTCTAATGTCAAAATGCAGGAAATCAACGTTATGGGTAGGAGTCAAATTATAGCGGAATTGGTTAACCAATGGAGGACATTTGTGACGTGTTTCTCTATCAAAGATGTGATTCTCTTAAATCATCAGAAAAAGAATTCTTCATCAACAAGTGATAAGATGATGCTTCACCACCATGTGAATATATGACGTTCAAAATTATTTATCCTTGCATTTGGTGTTCCATCTTTATGGAAAAGTTTCAAGCATATATATGCCTTCCTTCTCAAGGTCTCATTCTTTAAAAGTAACAAATAAATTAACCCATTTTCTTGTTTGGGCCCTAAAAATAGTTTCCCAATGTAATAGCATTGGTAACAAATACATGTAATAAAGTTAATAAAGGAAAAATAAGACCAAGGTCATGGGACACGTATTCCAAGATGAATGGTGGGAAAAACATCGGTGAGTCTCTACAATGTTATGACCCTTCTAATATGATATTTTTTACAATTGTTTTATTGGAGTGAAATGTGAGAATTATTAGATATTTTCCAAATTTAGTCTAAAGAGAAAGGGTGGTTACAACACATTCTCTACACCAAAAGTTTTACACATCTAGATGTTGTAATTGCTTGAATCGATGCAATAACATCTGTGTTTATTTAGGTACATTGACAAGAATATCACAGTCGTGCCTTCTTGGCCAGCACCCAATTGTGGTTGTCATCTACATGATGTATTACAATTGAAGAAAAGAGCTCTAAATACCAAGGTTTTGGTTGTGCTTAAAGGGTAAAAAATCGTTATATGGATATTTGAGAAATTGGGTTTATTATATTTGGTCCCAAGGAAGGACATGGCGACAATTGAGACGATTTGTGATCACTTTTTTCAGACCAGGAGGAAACTCCTGAAAGGGAATTGTGTTTTTGCATTGACATTGATCATAGATATATACATGGAGGGAGAGACTCTTGGGTTTCATCTCCTAGTGTCTCTTTCAATTCTAATTATCCTTATTCTCTTATTTACAATATTTACATGGATTCACCTAATCCCAAAGATTAGGTGTCAGCATTCCCCCCCTTAATCTGAAGGCATGTTGGTGAGTCCAAGCATCATTCTGAATCTTTCAAACTTTGACCTTCCAAGCGCTTTGGTGACAATGTCTGCAATCTACCCATTTGTGGAACAATGACGTAGATGGATTGTGTTAGCCTTAACATGATGTCCAATTAGATGGTGTTTTGTATTGATGTGTGATCATGGAACTTTGGGTTCTTGGTGAACTTTATTGTAGAAATGTTTCCAATCACGAGAGGAGTTGAATGCACTTGTTTCTCCTGCAAATATTTCAAAACTTTCCTGAGCCACACAATTTCCTTTGTTGCTTCAACTGATTCCACATATTCTGCCTCAATTTTGGAATACACTAGGACTCATTGTTTGCGTGACCTCCAGGAGACAACTCTTGATCCAAGGCTCATAACATAACCTGAAGTAGATACCCTAGTTTCTTTATCTCCATTGAAGTTTGAATCGGAATATCCAATCAAGCTGAGGTCGCCCACGTGTGTATACTTAAGTCTAAAGTCTTGAGTTCCCTTCAAGTAATTTAGAACTCTTTTCGCTGTAGACCAATGTCCCTCATAAGGTTTTTGTATAAACCTTTAGAGGATTCCAATAGCAAATGAAATGTCTGGTTTATTAGTAGTTAGGTAGTTGAGACTTCCTACAAGTCGTCTATACTATGTTGCATCCTCAAATTCTTTTCCTTTAGTGGATTTGAACTTTAAGTTATATTCCATTGGCGTATTCAAAGGATTGCACTCAACCATGCCAAACTTGTTTAACAAATCTCCAATGTACTTCTGAGAGAGGAATATAAACTTTAGATGTTGAGTTAATTCAATACGAAGATAGTAGTGAACATAGCCCAAGTTTGTCATTTCAAAAACTTTCCTCAATTCCTTCTTTATGGATGCAATATAGCTCTAATTCTTCCCTGCCATCAAAAGATCATCTACATACACAATAAGATATACAATTGTTTTGTCAACTTTCTTGACAAAAAAAGTTGCATAATCAAGATCATAATGTTTGAAGTTGAGTTTCAGAAGATGCTTAGTTAACTTCTCGTACCAAGTTCATGGAGCTTACTTAAGGCCATACAAGGATTTTACAAGCTTGCATATTTTATGTTCCTGACTGTTGTAGCTCCCAGAGACAGCCTTGGATTGCTTACAAGACCAGTGCTTGGGCACAACTAAATTGGTGTGTCTCAAATGATTTACAGGAAACTGGAGACATCACTTATGTTTATATATATATATATATTATATATAGTGATTGAGTTGGTTCAATTATCCAAATAAATAAAACATGAATTTATGGTACTTCCTCACAAGTTTAGATCTCAGAAATATGCATGAAAATAGCAGAGGCCGAGTAATTCAAGGGCTTACAACTTAATAAGATTTTGCAGAGCATATGAGAGAGGAAAAGGAGAAGGTGCAACTCATCACATAGAGCATAAGGCTTCAAGCCTTCTACACTTAATGCATAGAGATTCAGGCATTAAGGATTTCTATACTTATTTGAGTTACAAGCAGAACTAATCGGTGAAGGAGGGGTGGAATGCTATGATTCATGTGCTGCAGATTTAAACATATGCTTTCAGTAACCCACACAGGTATATGCATCAACAGTAATGAGACAAGTGAATATGTGATATAATTACAGGCACTTTCATTCACATATCAATACAAATAAATATATGAGGAAGCTTGAAACATTTCTAGCAGTTATAATTTGCATGAATACAGAGAGGAAAGATGAACATAAAATGAGATTTAACAGAAGGAACACATACTGTAATACTTGAAGGGCGAATTGTGACTATATCCTTGATATTTTGAAAAATATCTGAGTTACAAAGAAAAATAGTATGAAAATGGCATGTAGTCTTTTCTATAGAATTTATGAACCTTTTCTAAGTCTTGCTTTCCCCTATTTATCTAGAGAAGGGGGAAAGAATATTCATTACAGAAAAGTATCTCTCGCCTAATCTCAGCTGTCGGGTTGACTAGTTTTATCAATTAGAGATGGATCTGTGGCCCAAAACATTACAAAATTAAAAGCCTTTTTGAAAGGAAGCATGTTACAATACAACAAATAAATAAACATAAGATGTAAAATATACAAAGATTTCCTTGCCCATCCTGTGATCATCTTTACTGCAGGAGCAATTCTACTTAATGTATGGCCTCATGCACTGTTTCACACACCTCTGTATTTTCTGCCTTTAATTCATTCGGTTTTGGATCCTAGACTCGTGTCACTATGGGCTTCTTCTGGATCAGCACATCCTATGCTTTGAATGCACCACCTGTTCCTCTTAAAATCATAGTTGCCAACCCATCACTCCCTTTAAACCTTTTTCCTACACTATCGGTGCCTTGATGTGGTGGGTGATATGTATTACAATGTAACAATGCAGTCTCTCAGGCACGGTTCTTTTTTCTCTAAAATAGGCAAAACGAGCATTTTTTTATTTTCCCATTAGCCCCCCTTTATTATAGCCCCTCATGTAGCTTTACTCATATGACCGAAGGCTCGAACTAGGGGCTTAGCCCTCAAGCGTTAAGGCTTTTAGACCCGTGTCTAGGAGCCTTTTCCTTTGTATCACCTAATCCTGCATATTTGTGCTTTACCATTCTTTTTCCTTAAGTTTCTTCCCCAAACACTTGTGATCACCGATCTGTGCGATCGGGCCCACCTAAGACATCACAATCCAATTGCAAGAGAGGGGGACCCTTTACCTTTTTCCATAGTGCAGGATGACAATTTAGATGCGAAATCCTCCTGAGGTAGAACCACTGAAACATATCGCATACGGGAGGGATTCCCACATATCGCAATCGCAGGCACCTTACCTTTACCTTTTCCTCTTAATAATTGTGATTGCCGATTTGTGGGGTGACATCATCACTTCCATATGTCACCCTATGATTGGTGACACGTGGCACTCGGAAATGACCCCATTTCACCCCTGAAAACGCTGAAATTGGGTGACACATGTCATCTTCCACGTCATCATCCATACTGCCACGTCACTGATGATGACAGCTGCAATGTCTGCTCTCAGGACCAATCGGAGGCAACCACTTGGCCCCCTGGAGGAGAGAGAAAAAGGTGGGTTGACCCTGTTTTTGCAGGGATATACTTTGTTAGTGAATTTCGGTCCTCCCCTCCCACAAGGTTATTGGGGGAGTAGCCCCTCTGTTCTTGTGATAGCTAATAATGCAAGATTGCGGGATATTGCCATGTGGAGGAGAGAGAAAGGGGCAACCCACTCCTATTTTGTTCCTCATTTCCTTTGTTAATTGTTTTCGTCCTCCCCCAACGATGTTACACTACATCCCATAATCGGTCCCCGCAAGGCTTTTAGAGTGGCAGTCCTTGGATCTGGTGGTAGGCCAACATGCAGGATTTTGATATGTGGGGCCTATTGTGATTACAGGATTACGAGGTTGCCGAGATGTGGGATTACGAGGTCATCGAGATGCGGGATTGTTGGGTCGCCGAGACGCAGGATACCTCCACGTGGAGGAGAGAGAAAGGGGTACTTCCCACTCCTATTTTTTTCTGCATTTCCTTTGTTAACCTTTTCGGCCCTCCCCCAAGGATTTCACCTTATGTCACAAGATTGGCCCCCACAAGTTTTGGAGTTTGTTGTGACTGCGGGATTGCTGATTTGCGGGATGACCTCATATTTAGCCATTTTCTTAGTTTTCTGGGCTTTCCAAAGGCAATCTTCAACAAGCTCTAACTTCAGATCCAGGAGTCCTTTTTTTGGACTTTTATATACCATTGGAAATCTCTTTCTGTGAACTAGGCACTAGAGAGGGTTTGATTAAGATCTAAGATCTTCTGTGGCTAGGGAAAGTGGCTCCAAACTTCACTGCTCTTGGGAAACCTTGACAATTGAAACCCACAATGCAGTGAGTGACAACATTGGCTCCAATTGGGGACAATGCCTTACTGGCAAGATGTTGAGGATGTGTAGACTAGTAGCCTTTCCTTCCATTGGGCATGGAGTTATTTTTAAACAAAATATAATTATGTGAAAAAATAATTTTTTATAATAAAATGAAAAGTTCAAATAACAATTTCAACACACATACCAGATATTTACAATGAGCAAGAGACAGGTATCTCTAATTTTGAAAATAAAATTTTAGGAACTGACCATTTATAGGCAGTTCTAATAGTTCACCATCCAAGTGTTCAAGCATGTAAGTTTTATTTCCCCTTTCTTCTGCAATCTTGAAGGGGCCGAACCATAGCGGATCAAACTTCCCATGTTTTCATTTGTCTTTTCATCAGACATCCCACCTGAGAACTAAATCTCCTTGCTAAAGAGGTTTGTCCTTAGTCTTCTTGTCAAATAGAGATTCCTTCCTTTGCTAGTAGTTTGACAATTTGGTTCCCACCTGCTCTCTACTCTCATGAAGCTCCACCAATTGATTTATCCTTCTATTCATGGAGCTTGGCTCTTCCTCGACTCCTTTTAGCAACTTAGCAACTGGCATTGCTAATTGGATAGGGAAGACAACAACCTTGCCATATACTAGCTCAAAAGGTGATTTCCCAATGTATTGTTTGGGCATTACACGATTAGCCCACAAAGAAAACTTCGATTGCGTGTCCCAGTTCCTTTGATTTTCAGTGATGGTCTTCTTTAGAACCCTCACCACAGTTTTATTGGAAGATTCAACCAAGCCATTCTCTTGAGGGTAGTATGTAGTGGAGTGTCCAATAATGATATTAAATTTGTGGTAGAGGTTGTTAAACTTGACAGATTTGAAGAACTGTGCATTATCAATGATGATATCAAAAGGACACCTAAAGAGGGATAATAAGAGTCAGTAGCATTTCTAGCTGGGACAGCCTCTACTGACTTGGTGAAATAGTTAGTGGATGTTAAAATCCATTTGTGTTGGCCACTAGAAGGTGGGTTTATTTATCTAATGAAGTCGAATCCCCACTATCTAAAAGGCTCCTCTACGTGCACAGGAATCGGGGGAGAGGAGAAAACTTATGTCTTTCAGCAAACAATTGGCATTTCTGGCATGACCTGACCTCATAATAAACATCTCCAAATAGCGTGGGCCAGTAGAATCTTGCCTTAAGGATTTTTTGTGTTGTTGTCTTCTAACAGTAGTTTCCTCCAAAAACTCCCCCACAGAAATCCTTGATAACTTCATGGGTTTATCCCTCAACTAAACATAACAGTAATACCCCCATTGGGTCCTTCCAGTAGAGCAATCCATTAGATATAATGTATTTTTGTTCCTACAATCTCAGACTCTGGTATTTAGATCTATCGAGTCCCAATGGGCATATTAGGAATAAAAGGTAGTGAAAAATGTTCTTGTACTTGGGTGATCCCTCATATTTGGCATAGATCTTCTTCTCAGTTGTTTTATTTCCGCTTTGGTGGTCCTCTAGTCTTCATTCCTATGTGATCAGGCTTATCCCTAGAGCTTGACAGTTAGATTCAGATAAAATCTTGGCCAACCCCTGGCCTTTGATGAGCTTGGTAGGCTCTATTTCTAGCTCATATTCTTGTATTTTAGCTATCCACCTACCCCTCTTTCCTTCGTTATCTCCCTGCACCAGGATGTCCTTGACTCCAGTCGTTGGGATGAACACTATGATTCCTTATTGCAGCACATACATACAGAATGAATTCAGTGCCTTGACTAGTGCATAGGCCTATTTTTCCAATATATTGTATTTTAGCTCAGCATCCCTTATGACATGGATGAAAAAGGAAATGGGCTGCTCATAATCTTCTTTATTTTTCTGTAACAACACAACAAAAATGGTCAGTGGAGAGGCGAAAGAAAAGATGTAGAAAGGCATTGAATAGTTAGGGATGACTAGCACCAAAGCCTTAGCCAAAGCTTCTTTGATCCTAGTGAAATAATCATGGGGGACAGAGCTCCACTTAAATTCATTCTCCTTCTTGATCATGTATGTGATAACTTTGACTATCTCAGCATAGTTGGGTATGAATCGCTTTAAGAAATTTATCCTCCCCAAAAAGGTTTGGAATTATTTCTTATTTCTGGGCAAGGGAATAAGGATGATGGCTTTGACTCATTCAAGATCAATCTTTACTCCTTTCTGTGCTGCTATGTGTCCAAGCAACTTCCCCTCACTCAGGGCGAACAAATATTTCTTAGGATTCAAAGAGAGGCCATGCCTCTTGCACTTCTTGAAGGTAAGATTTAAATGGAGGATATGATCTTCATCAGTATTAGACAAGACTGTGTTGTCGTCTAAGTAGAATACCACGAATTTATCTTGCTCACCTACGAAAGCTATGTCCATAGGGCTCTGAAATGTGGCCCCTACATTTATCAGCATGAATGGCATGCAGGCGTACATGAATGTTCCCCACGGGGTGGTGAAAGCAGTGTTTCTGGTCCTCAGGGTGGACTGCCACTTGGTTATATCTTGAGAATCCATTCGTCATGGACATTCTGGCTACACCCGCTACCTTTTGCAATATATTATCCATCTTGGGAAGAGGGTAGTTATCTTTTAGAGATGCCCTGTTTAAATTACGGAAGTCCACACATAGCCTGTTCTCTCCATTCTTTTTTTGGACAGGGACTAGATTAGCTACCAACTCAGAGTATCTTAAAGGTACTATGATCTTGGCCTGCAGCAGCTTCCTTACCTCCTTTTCAATGGAGGGAAGTAAGAGTGGATTTTATCTGTCTGAGTTTTTGCTTGTGTGGCTTTATCCCACTCTTCAAAGGAATCTTATGCTGAATAATATTAGTATCAAATGATTTCAAATCATCATAAGACCAAGAAAATACATCTTTGTAAGTTTTGAATAGATCTATATACCTTTGTCTGTATTGCAAGGGGATTCCTTTGGACAACCTCATCATCTGGGGTTCCTTCTCTGATCCAATGTTGCAGTTTTCTACTTTCTCGTCCTTCTCTGGGGCCATTTGTTTGGAAGCTATGTCGTCTTTATTGAAAATTCTTTCTAGTGGAACAAGTCCACTAGGGATGGTGTTCCCTTTTAGTTGAATTTTTTTTTGCTAGCCACTATGTCTTTCCACGAAGTGGCTTCCTATTCCACTTCTTCTTCTTCTTCTTAATCGATGGTGGAGTGGGAAAACTCTCGAACGAATTATATGAATCTTTTCACCTGCTCGTCATCTTCGAATACTTGCCAGTGTTTGATATTATTAGGTATTGAAGGCTTGTGTTTGACTTCTATCTCATATTTGAGGAGTGGATTCTATGGGGCCTGAAAGTGCTTGCAGCTACCACAAGAGATTCAACCATCTTGTTTTCTTCCTTGGGTAGAAATTGGATGTTAAAGGCCAGGAAGAAGTTTTCCATTAAGACCCACACTTCATTTCCGTGCATCCTTAGCTTGGGGTGTTTGGCTTGGAATTGGTCTCAGATCTTCCTTACGACTACCTCAGAGTCTCCATAGACCGATAGGCATTCAATTTTCATATTTCTTGCCATTTGTAACCCCAAGAGAAATGCTTCGTACTTTGCCACATTGTTGGTCACCTCAAATTCTATCTTGAATGAGAGGGGTATCATGCATCCTTATGGAGACACCAACACTATTCCAGCTCCATTCCCTCTTTTGAGTTTGCTCCGTCAAAGTACAATTTCCATACTTCGTTTTCGTTTAAGTGTTGGTATTTCAACTGCCTTGTCAGGTGTATTGATTATTCTTCTAAGAGGTTCTCATCTTCTTCTAAGAATAGGTAGGAGATGTCACTATCCTTCCCATCCATTGGGGAGTTTTCTGAGCCTTTGGATGGGGTCACGGATTTCACAAAATTGGATTCTCTGTACAACCTCCTTTACTCACCTCCAAAAATGGGAATGGTGGCATAAGTCAGATCTAGCTTGGTAGAGCCACCCACATTGGATCCCCAAGATCTAGATAAGAGAATTCCAAAACGAGGAGGTATATAAGCTACCACTGTATCCATTACCACACTCTTCACTAGGATCTGAGCCAGGTTTACTACTAGATCCTTTATCATGGCTAAGAACTTAACTTTCTTGGATTCAAAGGAGTACAGGTCCTTGTATGGTTTGGTGATCTCTAAACCCAGTTATTCCATTATTGATCGTGGCATGAGGTTGTGTGAGGCCCTAAAATCCAACATGCACTTATGCAAAAAAAGGTCATGGATCACCAAAGTCACATAGAAAGGCACAGTAGAAGGGTCCAACTCTTCCACATGCAGCCCGAAAAAACCAGGGGCCTCTCCTCTTGGAGGTTCAAACTATCATGGGATGATGTTGAGGTGGTTGGATGCATGAATTGAAAGAACTAAGCTTTGAAATTAGGCTATTTTAGAAGCTCAGGCAGAGGAACAAGAATTTTTACCTTTTCCAACTCCTTATGGAGATTGAATGTGGGTTGGGCCTTTTATGTATCTCCTGTCTTTGTTCTTTCTCCCTTCCCACTGGCACTTTTCAGTAGAATGGGTGCCTCCTTCTCTGTGTGCCCGTTACGACAATTTCTCTCCTTATTTGCAGAGACTCCTGTCTTGGGTGGGTCAGGATGCAGCTTACCTTTCCCTTTATCTGGTGTTGGAGGAACCACTTGGGGAGCAACTTCCCCTTGTTGTTCTGGTTCTCTCGTCCTCTTCTTTGAAGATCTTAGATTATACTTACATTGGGGTTGTGTTTGCATGAACTCTGCAAATTGTTTGCAATAATAATCCATATCTCCCTCATCTACTGCTGCTTCTCTGTGATGACTGGCCTCCCGATGAGCCATATTCTCATGTTCTTCTTTAGCAAAACCCAGAGTATAAATTTCCCTGCATCTCTTGTGCATCTGATGGTTGTTTGTTGGGACCATATTCCAAGTATAAGGGATGAGGGATCTAATCAAGCTGCTCCTTTCTTTCCCTTAGAAGTAGTTGCAGTGGAGGTCTTCTATAATGTAGGTTATAACCCCGGTTGTGGACTTGAGAATTTTGTCTGGAGAGGTTCTTGTTCTCAATTTCAAGCTTTCCAACCTTTTGTGACAAACTCTTGATGAGTTTTTCCATGTCGTCCCACTTCAGGTCTAATGATTCTCCATCTTGACCAGAGGAGGATGTCTCTTCTTTCCCTCTAGGTTCATTGGGTTCTTGCTTTACCCTTGACTTCCCCGTCGAGACCATATTTGCTTCCACTTCGAGAGAAACGATTTGAAGTTGGTCTAGAGTGAGAGACTTCCTTCCTCTCAAGGTAAAACCAACATTAGACTCAAAAGCTCCGAAGAAAACCACACGAGCTATAGTTGGAGGAGGCTTTATGTCGGTTGGCAAGTTATTGTACTGCTTATTGAATCTTATGATAAATTCTGAAGTGTCCTCCTTCGGCCTTTTTCTTATGGAATCAAACTAAGTGAGGAGGTACTCATGATTCTTGTTTTCTCCCCATTTCTGGGTGAGTGCATTTTCCAGCTCCTCCTAGGTAGCGATGGAGGCATTTGGTAGGACTTTCAACCAATTTCTGGCTTCTCCATCAAGATGTTGTAAAAATGTCTCATGACCACATCTAGTTGTTCCACATTAAGGTTCTCAGCAAAGGCACAAAAGGTTTCTACGTGTCTCTGTGCTATGTTGTCATCTTCCCCATTGAATCTAAGTAGAATATTTAGGTAATATTGGGGCATGACACTTAAGGGATGGCATAGATCAAGAGGTGCATACTTGTTTAGAAAAAATCCTGGAAGAGCCAATTGTATTAATGGAGGGGTATTTAAATTTTCTTGAGGAACTAGGGTCAAGAACATAGTGTTTGGAGGGGAAGGAGGGTATGTCAAGGCATTAGGAGTAAGTCCTGAATAGTGAGTAGTAGTAGGCTGAGAACTGGATGAGGGAACCTCAAAGGCTGGTGAGATGGTAGCATAGTCACGAGGAGTTTTCTCTTTCCATATTTTCTTGGAAATTAATTTTTCAGGATCAGATACAAATGGGGCTTTCTGCTAGGATGTATCTGAGCAAGTATGAGGCATTTTCAAAGCTAGGGTTATGAATGATAATGAGGGGGTGTGGAGTCATCAAGGTGATGTGAATGAAATTAGAACAAACTTCGCTCATCTACACGAAGGGTGCTCAATTTGTCGTATCCCTAGGGAAAAAAATCCTTCAATAAGATCCCTGATAGTGGCGCCAAAAGATGTTGTAGCTCCTAGAGATAGTCTTGGATTTCTTACAAGACCAGTGCCTGGGCACATATAAATTGGTGTGTCTCAAATGATCTACAAGAAACCGGAGACATCACTTATGTTTTATAAATAATGAAGGCCGAGTAATTCAAGGTTTTACAACTTAAAAAAGATTTTGCAGAGCATATGAGAGAGGACAAGGAGAAGGTACAACTCATCACATAGAGCATAAGGCTTCAAGTTTTCTACACTTAATGCATAGAGCTTGAGGCATTAAGGATTTCTATACTTATTTGAGTTACAAACGGAACTAATGGGTGAAGGAGGGGAAAAACTGCTATGATTCATGTGTTTTAGATGTAAATATATGCTTTCAATAACCTACACAGATATATTCATCAACAATATTGAGACAAGTTGTGATATAATTACAGGCATTTGCATTCACAGATCAATACAAATAAATCTATGAGGAAGCTTGAAACATTGTTTTATGATCTTGACCTATGAGAAGACTCCAGAATACCAAATATGCAAAGAAATACAACCCAGAACATAGAACAAAATGAGAAAAACAACAAGTATTTTTATTATTCAGAGATGAAGCAATGTTCACTTGCCTCTTCAACGGGGCAACCTCTAGCAGAGAAGATCTCGATTACAAAATAAGACATGACATTCCTCAATGGGTAGTCTCTATCCTTTATATAGGATTCATACATACAATACCATGGGCCAATACCATGGTTCTCTCAATATCATCTATCTTATACCATGGCCTGTTTGAAACTAACTATGGTCCATTTCTTAAATGCGGGTCAACCACTTACAATTATTAATACGGGCTTTATTGACTCTTTAACTAACTATAACTATGACTCGACCCTATTACATAAATAAAAAAGTTTAGGATTGGACCCTAACATGCCCTCCCCCATAAAAATTAGCCTTGTCCTCAAGGCTAAAGCTACGGAAACCTCTGAAGAATAGGGGTTGGTTCCCAAGTCACATCTTTTGGAGAGGTGTCTTTCCACTTGACGAGGACTTTCTTGATCGTGTGGCCATGCATATGTAGTTCTCGGGTATCGAGGACCTATTCAGGTTGGAGCTAGAGTGAACCTTCTTCATCCAATTCAGGTAGACTGGTTTGAATTCTGCAATTGTTCCCCACCACTTTCTTGAGGCATGATACATGGAAGACTGGATGGATTTTTGTAGTTGGTGGCAAGGCTAGCGATCTAAGATATTTTGGTTATAGATGTATTAAAGAATTACATGCATAAATTGTAGCTTAACCATAGAAATTTAATGTGCACATGAGAGAAGAGGAGAAACACATAAAAACATGAAATAAGACAAGAGACTTGATAACAGAGTTCGTTCAATTTGGACTACGTCTCCAGGCCTTGCTCGATCAATGGGGAGGCATTCATTCATTAGGTGGCATGAGAAAGAAGAATACAATCATCATTTACAAAAAGGAGTCTTATACCTCCATTATGGAAAATGGCTGAAAATGCAGAACTCTGTTGGAGAAACGGACAACACCATTGTGTTCATGGCATTGAGAAATGCTGAAACCATATAAAATTTGTCAAAATCTAACAAAGTGAAAAGCTGGTCCCCTGGAAAAATTGCTCAGATCATGGTTCCACCCCTTTTCTCTGCACTTCTTGTGGTTCTGCCACCTAAAAATTAGCCTACCTCGAATTGCCTGCATTCTCCTCCTCCTCTTGGGTGCACTGGTCAACTGAGTTTTAAATATCCCAAGGTGGGTGAAATTTTCCAAAATCCTGTTGGGTAGAATGGTTAGAGACCCGTTTTTTGTGGAGGGGGTTGGGTGGTCAAACCTCGCCCCCTCCCATTTTACATAACAACATTATTTTTTTTTGAAGGGAGGTCTAGTTGGGCCTGCCTTGAGTGGCTTGCCCACCTCACCTTCGCTCCAACATTGGCCCCTTCACATTTAACGGGCGGTGGTTTGTGGTTGGGTCCATACCCCAAGGACCGGCCCGCATATTACTCTGCGCATGATAGTGGCCCACCCAAAATGCATGGAAACTACCAAGTATGGGGCGGAGGGTTCGGGGGTAGCGGCTTGCTCCTCCATTACATATGTGATAAGGATTGGGGTGGTAGGGTTGATGGCCTGCCACCCCCTTTTTAAAATAATTTTTGTTTTGTATAACAATATGGCTCGTTTTGAAAATTCAGAATCTGGACCGAAGGAGATATTTTAACAAGGTGACAATTTCGCCTAGAATCCAGCTGGAGTTGGCCGAATTCCGTACGCTGGAAAACTTCCAAATTGTGCCTCCATTAAGCCTACCGAGTCAGCAAAAGTCAACCAAAAATTTAACTACCTCTATCTTCCTCATCCAGACTCAGATTGGAGTGTTGTTCACATCGTTGGAATCAGGGCGATGAGTACTTTGATCTGATGTCAAGTTAATCGAATTTCCTCTGCTTTGAATTTTGAGCCTTTTCCATGCCACCAGTGTCTGGAGATTCACCTGGATCAATCCTCCCCATTGAGGAGCTTTTGGACCACCAAAAGCTTTATCAATCAATTGGCAAGTGAGGGAATTGTTCCCTCACTCTTTCTTTTTCCAGCCATTTTGCCTTGCTAGGGTGCATCCCTTTGAAACGAAATTGAAGGTATTTCACATTTCCCCATCGTGAAGTCCGTTCTTTTGTCAAGGATGATATCTTCAGGTAACTCATCGAGATACTTTGGTGTAAAGTCATCAACTTTAAGAACTGTGCCCACCTCTTTGGTGTCCATAACCAATGGTGGCTCATACAGCTTTAAGTTTTCCAGATTCACTATGGAGTACATTTGCATATATGTCGACAAATTGAGACAAAAGGCATTGTTTCCAATCTTCTCCAAGATGGTGAATGGACCATACTGGATTGGTAGCAACTTCTTCCCTTCTCCCTTCATTCTATCCTTACTGATATGGAACCACACCTTGTTGCCCACTTGAAATTCATGGTTGACTCTGTGTTTGTCATGTCGAGCCTTGTACCGGGCTTGACTTTTCTCCAACTACTCCTGTACTACTTGGTGAATCAACTGGATCCGCTGAATGAACTGCTACACTTTGTCCCGGTCATCACGTCCACTGGAGTCATCTTCCCTTCCAAAGACCATATCAAAAGGATCTTTTGGCAGGTAGTCAAAACATGTCTCAAATGGCGAACGATGCGTATATGAGTGCATTGCTTGATTGTAGGAATGTTGCACATATGGAAGATGCTCATCCCACAACTTAGGATGTTTCCCACAATAGCCTCGGAACACGTGTACCACGGTGCGGTTGATAACCTCTGTCTATCCGTCAGTCTGTGGATGAAATGTCGTGCTTATTTTCAACTTGGTGTCCATCATCTTCCACATGCTGGTCCAAAACTCTTCGAACTCTCCCAGAAAGCGAGAGTCCCAATCTGACATAATCGATGTGGGCAACCCAAAATGGACCCAAACATGTTGAAAGAAAAGATAAGCAGTTTGCTCTACAATGATCTGCTTTTTACAAGGCATTAAAATACACATCTTACTAAAATGGTCAACGATGACATACAAATAGACGTGACTTTTCCTAGACAAAGGAAAACCTCCTACAAAATCCATCGACACACTTTCCCATGGACAACTCGGAATAGGGAGTGGTGTGTAAAGCCCTAGTTTTCTATTAGAGGGCTTTAAAACATAACATATCACACATCCATTTACACAGTGAGTCACAATGTTCTTCATATGAGGCCAAAAACAAAATATTTGTACATGACACAAACTTTTTTCAACACCAAAATGACTAGACACAAGGGAGGTGTGGGCCTCCCAGATTACATGTACCCTTTCCCCTATGGGTATGCACAATTTACCAAGGTGATACAATAGTTTCCCCTGCAAGAGTTGTCCACCTGTGAACCATGGGTTATTTTTGCATAAATCTCCTTAAAGTCATCATCGTTAGCATATTGTTCAACATAAATTTCAAAAAATAATGAAGCATTATGAAAAATAACAGAAGCAGAAATAGGAGGGAGAGATAGCATATCAACCACTTTGTTGCTAGTGCCCTTTTTATACTTTATTACCATATGAAGTTGTTGAATAAAACCCATCCACCTAAAATGACGAGATTGCTGCAGCTTGGTTTGTGACTGAAGATACTGCAAGGGCTGATGATCCATATGGATGATGGTCTCCTTGCCGATTAGGTAGTGTTTCCACTTTTTCAAACTCTGGACCAAGGCATATAATTCCATGTCATAAGTGGGATAGTTTATTATAGCCTGAGATAACTTCTCTAAATGGTGACATATCGGCTTCCTTTTCTGCATCAGTACAACTCCCATGGCATATCTGTTGGCATCTGTCTCAATCTCGAATGGCTGTTGGAGATCTGGTAAGGCCAATACTGGTGTAGTGTGGATCTTTTCTTTCAATGTTTTGAAGGACTTCTACTTCTTTCCTCCCCATTGAAAGAATTTCTTTACACTTGTCAATGTGTGTAAAGGTGCTGCAATAATAGAGAAATTGGTAATAAATCTCCTCCAATACTGTACTGCACCCAAAAAGCTATGAACCTCGGTTACACTAGTAGGCTTAGGCCAATTTACAATTACTTCAACTTTAGAAGGATCAATTTTTCGCTGACCATGACCAACAATATGACCTAGGTAAACCAAAGAGGTTTTCCCAAACTCACACTTTGACAATTTTACATAGTGTTTCTTTTTTCAATACATCAAGCACTTTGTTCACATGGCATACATGTTAATTCCAACTTTTACTAAATATAAGAATGTCATCTAGATATACAAGAACAAATTCATCAATGAAATTCCTAAAGAGATCATTCATGATCCTTATGAAAGTGGCTGGAGCATTGCAAAGTCCGAATGTCATCACCATCCATTCGAACAACCCTTGTTTGGTCTTGAAGGCGGTTTTCCACACATCCTGCTCTGCAATTCAGACCTGGTGATAACCACTACGCAAATCCAATTTGGTGAAATAGATAGCATTCTTTAACCGATCTAATAAATCATCTATGCATGCAAGAGGGTAATGATATTTCATCGTGATTTTGTTTAGTGCTTGGTAATCCACACACATCCTCCATGTGCCATCTTTCTTCAGCACTAAGACAATTCGTGAGACGCATGGAGAAGTGCTCGATCTGATGACCCCTTTGTTCAATAGCTCCCGCACCTATTTTTTGATCTCCTCCATCTCAGTGGTTGATATCCTGTACATGCCAATATTTGGTAAAGGAGTGTCATGTTGCAAATGGATCTCATGCTGGATTTCCCTCTTCAGAGGTAATCCCCCTAGTTCCTGAAACATCTCATCATAGTTAAAAATTAATTCACATAATTCCTTTTTATGCACATGATCACAACCCTGGAAAGAAGCGGATAATTCTGCATATTTCACCCTTACAACCATAAGCATGCAACCCTTACTAGAATTCACCAACGTCTTCATTTATCCTACACTTATAAGGTTGGCACTGATTTTAGTTTGATAAGCCCTTACAATATATTCTACCCCATCTTTTGTGATTTGGTATTTGTGTTCATGACGGAAGAAGATTGCCTTTCTATCATATAGATATGGACTCCCTAACACCATCCTACATATATCCAGTGGTATCACATCAAGTTTTACTTCATCCACTAACTTAGAAGCGATCAAAAAATTAACCTTGCACTACTTAGTTACATTCAATTTTGCTTTATCATGTATCCATCCAAGTGGGTAATGTTTTGGATGTGGTTTGGTTTCTAAGCCAAGCTTCTTTACCAAGGACTCTGAAATTAGATTTTCTTGGGATCCAGTATCAAATAGAGTTTCCACTTTTATATGATTTATGATAACTCTAATATGAAATAGCTCAATTCTCTTTTGTTCATTAGGAAGAGACTCATCTATTGAACTAGTGCCTTCATGTGATTCAGAATTAACATGAGTTGTAAGAGTACCTTTTGTTCCTACTGTTGTGACCAATGCTTCATCTATGGAATCAGATCCAAGGTCTTGCTACATAGTTGCCACTATCTTTTGCTTGCCTTTTCCTCCATACTTCTTTGGTCTCTTTTCCAGGTACAATTTCCAACAATGTTCGTTGTCATGACCTTCCCTTTTGTAGTGAGTGCAGTAAGGTCTTTCTCCTTCATATTTCTTGGTTGATGTCATCCTCTTCTCCTTTCCTTTTCCTTTCACTTTGGGTTTGCCATTTGGAGGTTTGAAAGGTGGTTTCTTGAAATGATCATCTCTTTCATTTTTCCCCTGTTCTCAAGATGAATGGCCTTTACACTAGCTGAGTCAATAGTAGTTGGTTCAAACAATAATAATGAATGTTTAAGGTAACTATGTAATGATTCAATATACTTAGTTACTACTTCAGGTGAGTCAAGTGCAATGCCCAAATTAAGTGCTTGTTTTCTAAACTCCTCTGCAAAGCATTGAACATCCTGACCCTTGCCTTGCCTTAAGTATTGCCAATCCATTAAGGATTTTTGCTTATAACCCAAGGGATAAAATTGTTCCTTTAATGCAGAAATGAAACTAGGCCATGAGGAAAGAAGATTACCCACACTCTTACTCCTTCACAATTTTCTCTCCCACCAGACGAGAGTAGTGCTACTCAGCCGAAGAGAGTCCAGTTGAATCTTTGCCTCATCCTCTTCGATCTGCTGAATCCTACAGTAGATTTCAATCTGCCTAATCTTGTTATTAAGATTTTTTGCATTACTTTCACTATTAAACATGGGAAGATCAAATTTGACATCTAATTTAAAGAAAGGTTTCTTAGATGCATCCCTTGAATTTCTATGATGATGGTGATGAGAGGAATAAGAACTTTCTCTTGTGGAAGGAGAAAGAGGGGGTTCTTCTTCACAATTTCCATGCATTGAACCTTGTTCTTCTACCTTTTTCCCTTCTACTTTCTCCAACCTTAAAAGCAATTGACTGACATTTTCTACCATTGTATAGAAGGTTTTGCGGAAATTGAGCTCTTCTTCACAATGAGCCTCTTCATCTTCCATGTTTCTCCTTCAATGTGCACTCCCCTCTTCGAGATCGAAAGACTTTATTTCCCTTCACCTCTTCGGAGCTTATTTCTTGTTAGCATGCAAACATGCAATTCACATCTACCAAGACTTGCTCCGATACCACTTGATCCAAGATCTTTTGCTTATAGATGTATTAAAGAATTACATGCAGAAATTGTAGCTTAACCATAGAAATTTAATGTGCACATGAGAGAAGAGAAGAAACACATAAAAGCATGAAAGAAGACAAGAGACTTGATAACAGAGTTCATCCAATTTGGACTACGTCTTTGGGCCCTACTTGATCAACGGGGAGGCCTTCATTCATTAAGTGGCATGAGAAAGAAGAGTATAATCATCACTTACAAAAATGAGTCTTATACCTCCATTATGGAAAATGGCCGAAAAATGCAGAACTCTGTTGGAGAAATGGACAACACCATTGTGTTTGTGGCATTGAGAAATGCTGAAACCATATAAAATTTGTTGAAATCTGACAAAGTGAAAATCTGGACCCCTAGAGAAATTGCTCAGATCATGGTTCCACCCTTTCTCTCTGCACTTCTCATGGTTCCGCCACCAACAAATTAGCCTGCCTCAAACTTCATGCACGCTCCTCCTCCTCTTAGGCACACTGGTGAATTGAGTTTTAAATATCCCAAGGTTGGCGAACTTTTCCAAAATCCCATTGGGTGGAGTGGTTAGAGATTCGTTTGTTGTGGAGGGGGGCAGGTAGTCAAACCCGGCCCCCTCCCATTTTACATAATAACATTTTCTTTTTTTGGGAAGGGAGGTCAGGTTGGGCCTGCCTTGGACGGCCCGCCCACATCACCTTAGCTCCAACGGTGGCCCCTTCACATTTAACAGGCGGTGGTTTGTTGTTTGGTCTGTGCCCCAAGGGTTGGCCCACATATTACTCTGCGTGTGATAGTGGCCCAGCCAAAATGCACGGGTTATGCCAAGTACAGGGGGGAGGGGCCAGGGTTAGTGGCCCGCCCCTCCATTACATATGTGATAAGGATTGGGGTGGCAGGGTTGATGGCCCAACACCCCCTTTTTTAAAATAAATTTTGTTTTGTATAAAAATATGGCTCGTGTTGAAAATTCGAAATCTGGACCAAAGGAGTCATTTTAACGAGGTGATAATTTCGCTTGGAATCCAGCCAGAGTCGACCAGATTCTGTCAGCCGGAAAACTTCCAAATTTTGTCTCCATTAAGCTTGCTCAGTTAGCAAATGTCAACCAAAAATTTGACTTCCTATATCTTCCTCATCCAAACTCGGATTGGAGTGCCATTCACACAGTTGGAATTAGGGCAACGAGTACATCGATCTGATGTCAAGTTAATCAAATTTCCAACACATGGAATATTGAGCCTTTTGCATGCCACTGGTGTCTGGAGATCCACCTGGATTAGCTAGCTTGTAGGCTACTACTCCAAAGCACTAAAGTATTTGATAAGGTCAATAGAATTTTGGAGCTAATTTTTTACAACCCTTGTCTTTGAGTGATGTTTTCTTATATGGTTGTAGCCTCATGAATACCTAATCACCTTCTTGAAATGTGTGCTCTAAACGATGTTGGACTGCTTGTTGCTTCAAGCGATTCTGAGCTTGATGGAGATTATCTTTGAGACAGGCTAGCATGGTTGCACGATTCTATAGGAGTTGATCCACTGCTTGCACCTAGAGCATCTAGGGATACAAGAAGTAGGTGAAGGTGGGAGTTGACCATACACTACTTCATATGGAGTCATCTTGGTGGTTGCATGATAGTTAGTATTATACAACCATTTAGCTAGAGGTAGCCATTGTACCCATTGATGTTGCTTTTTTGAAGTGAATCACCTTAAGTATGTCTCCAAACATTTTTTTATTGCTTTAGTTTGACCATCAGTTTGGGGATGATAGGAAGTACTTAGTTGGAGTTGGGTGCCTTATAGCTCGAAAAGTTCTTGCCAAAAGTTACTGGTGAAAGTTGGGGCACGATCAGACACAATGGAAGTGGGCATGCCATGCAGTTTGAAGATATGGTCCATGAAAGCTTGAGCCACCAAAGTGGGGGTAAATGGGTGGGGTAGAGCACAAAAATGAGCATATTTAGAAAGTCTATCCACAACCACCATGATGACTAACTTGTTGCGTTACTTCTGAAGACCAATAATGAAATCCATAGAAACATCCATCCAGATTGAGGCAGGGATGGGAAATGATTGTAAGGTGCTTGGTGACTTGATTGTTTCTCCTTTGTGGCATTGACACACATCACATTCAACTACAAAAGTAAGAATGTTAGTTTTCATGCCTGTCCAAAAGAAAAAATGACGAGTGCGAGCATAAGTCTTCTGAAAGCCTGCATGGCCTATAGTGGGAGATGAGTGCAACTCTACCAAAATGTGCATTTTGAGGAATTATGTTGGAAATATAACTACTTTATCCTTGTAGCAGAGAATCTCATCCTTCCAAGAGTAGCCAACTAAGGAATTAGGATATTCTCTCAAGTTATTAATGAGTTGGGAGAGAGGGATGTGAAAACCATTCCTTGCGAGCTTTTTCAATCCAATCTAGTATGGGAAGAGAGATTGATAGCAGGGTGCTATCATCTTCAAATTGGCACGATAAAGCATCCACTACTACATTGTCACACCCTTCCTTGTAAATTATCTCATAATCATATCCATACATTTTGGCCAACCATTTATTTTGGTGGGGCGAGGATATATGTTGCTCCAAAAAATATTTGAGGCTTTTATGCTCTGTGTGGATTTGGAAATGTCGCCCCAATAAGTATGGTAGCTAGGTATCTATTGTATGTAAGATGGCCATCATCTCCTTCTCATAGGTAGATTGTCCCAGATGTTTCATACTCAGTTGTTGACTAGTGAAAGCCAAGGGTCGACCTTCCCACATTAAGACAACACCAATACCAATACCTGGAGCATCACATTCAATCAAAAAATATTTGGTGAAGTCGAGAAGTGCCAAGATGGGAGTGGAACATATGGCCTGTTTGAGAGCCATAAACACCTGTTGTGCTGCATCAGTCTAGAGGAATGAATTTTTCTTTAGAAGGTTAGTGAGGGGTCTAGCAATGTGACCATAATTGCAGACAAATTTGCAATAGTATCCAGTGAGGCCCAAGAATCCCCTCAAAATCTTCAAGGTTTTTCGTTGGGTTCAATATTGCATTGCCTGTATCTTTTTGGGATCCACGTGGACACCTTCACGACCCACAATGTGGCCCAAATAATCGACTTCTACCATGCCAAAAGAGCACTTGGACAATTTAACAAGAAATTTATGATTCTGGAGTAGTTGCAAGAGAAGGTCTGCATGCTGAAGATGGTTTTCCTAGGTGAGGTTGTAGATGAGAATTTCATCAAAGAAAAAAAGGAAAAATTTTCGTAGATATGGTTTCAGCAGGTGATTCATGAGGCTTTGAAAGGTGGATGGGGCATTACAGAGACCAAATGACATGACCAAGAATTCATAATGGCCTTCATGAGTTCTGAAATCAGTCTTGGGAATGTCTACTTCTTTCATGCATATTTGGTGATAGCCAAAGCGAAGATCTAGCTTAGTAAAGAATTGAGCCCCATGTAGTTCATCTAGCAAATCATCAATAATCGGGATAGGAAATTTGTCTTTGACCATGAGCTTGTTGAGGGCCCTAAAGTTTGGACACATGCACCATTCCCCATCTTTGTTGAGCACCATGACCACTGGTGATGAATAAGGACTGATGCTAAGATGGATGAAACTGGCTTCAAGGAGTTCCTTGATGATTTTTTCAATTTCATTCCTTTGGGCGAAAGGATATCGATATGGCCGCACATTCAATGGTTGTGCCCTTGGGACCAAAGTGATGCTATAATCATGTTCCCCTTTAGAGGGTGGAAGCTCTTTAGTATTGTCAAATACCTGATGGTGTTGATTCAAGACCTATTGCATGTTAGGATGAATATGAAGAGTAGTGGGCTTGATGGCTTGGATGGCATTAAATTTGGTGACAACTCCATGATGGCCATTTTTTAACAACTTTTCCATGCGATGCGAGTTGATGATAGGAGGAGCACCTGCCTGGAGTCCAAGAAGGGTATGCATGTGGTCATTCTGCTTAAAGTTCATATATAACTCTTGGAAATCCATGGTGATTGGGCCTAGTGTGCGAAGCCATTCAACCCCCAAGACAATGTCGCAACCACCGATGTTAATCGCAAACATGTGGGTCTTGAGGTGGTAGTCTCCCATTTGAATTTTGATATTTTCATGGCGGCCTTCACATTTCATTGTCCCCCCATCAACAATCTAGACATGGAAATTAGAGACTGCCCTGACAAAACAATGAACAACTTTGGCGACTCACTGATGGATAAAGTTACAAGTGCTACCACTATCAATCAATACTACTACAAGGTGATGTTTAATAAAGCCTCTGATTTTGAGTGTTTGGGGCACAGAGACGCCCGCCAAAGCATGTAGCGAGATAACTGGTTCCTCTGGCATAACTGGGAGTTCATTGTCCTGCTGGGTTTCCTCAACTTCGTCCTTTGGTCCCTCAAGGGGTGGGGCTTCCTCAGATGAGCTGTGATCAATAACATCAATTTGAAAGAATTTGGGTTCGTTGCATTTATGCCTAGGGGAGTATTTGTCATCGCAGTAGTAGCACAATCCTTGTTTTCTTCTTTCAACCATTTCTGCTGGAGACAACTTTTGAACCTTAAGTGTTTGGGTAGGGCTCGAATCGTGGGTGGGGCGTCCCTTGGCTATGAAATTTGGACGAGTAGACTGGGCAGCTAAAGCACGTTCCACTTCGATAGCCTTGTTGCAAGCGTCTATCCATGTAGGTGGGTGGTGCATCCGAACATGTGCTTGGATGTGTAGGTTTTAACCCCGTACATAAATTACCTGCATACGAATTCTAAAACACAGAAAATAAAGAATGTGAGAGCATAACACATAAAACACATATACACAGAGATTTTCCCCTGGATCCCAAACCTGAGACTACCAACTTGATTTTTCATTATGTTCCTTTCAATGTTACAATATGTATTTATACATTGCGAAGCATCCAGTACCATGGACCGAAAACCATCTCATCCAAAACCATGGACCAAAAACCATCGCATCCAAAACCATGGACCGAAAAGCATCACGTCCAAAACCATGTGCAAAAATCATGCACAAAACCATGGGTAGGTCCACCCAATCTAATATAGGTTCCAATTCATTATTTTTTTTTCTTTTCCAGGGTGCTACCCTAGACCCTATACAGGGTGCCTACCCACCCCCCTTCAAACCCCCCGGACAGGGGGGGCTGCCAACCCCCCTGTGACCCCCTCGCTGCGCAATTGGGACAACGAAGGAGGGGCTCTAACCCCCCTATAAGCCCCCAGTTCACTATGTGGGCTAGTCATGGAAAGAATAACACAACCCAACATTCTCCCACTTGTTAGATTTTAAGCTTTTGTGGAAGTTTTTTGTAGTGTCATGATCCAGATTATCCATAGTTTCTAGTTCATTCTGCCGACGTTTCAAACCCCAAAGGGGGTCCATCATTAGGACAAATCAGATAGAATATGAATGAAAGATTATTGAGAGAAGTGAGCCATGCGCCTGGATATAAATAAACCAAGAACCCTAATTTTATAAGGGCGGACACATG